>LNBV01011365.1:0-14610 GCA_001513535.1 Oscheius sp. TEL-2014 | reverse complement strand
ATTGCATTTTGAGAGAATGCAGACACAATATGGCCCACTGTGTTTTCGTTACAAATTGACTTCAAGAGAATCTAATTAACAATGAGCCTACAGAACAAAAGTATACAGAACAAAAGTACCATCAAGGACCTTTTGAAAAACTACCTAAATGACATACTACTGAAGAGTTGGCTACTTGTTTTTGTGGAGAAACTATGGCTGGAAGTTTTTTTGTTGTTATTTTTTTTTTTGGAGAAAATGACTTCAATTAAATAGAATATGATTCTTTCCAAATCAAATTCTCTGTTTGTCCCTAAGTAGTGCTATCTTTACTTGCCCTAAAGGCTGGACCACGTCTCCAGAAGTTTCAATACGGAAAATTAAGAAAACCGGCGGCTTTCTACAAGATCGGAACTCAGCGTAATTTCTCTGTTGTTAGATCCTTACATCTAAAATTGTGGGTGTTTGATTAACGCAAATAGCCAAATGAAAACCTCAATTTACCAAATTGTTTCGTTCCTTCGAAAACTGGTCAAAACTGAATTCGCCAAACAATTCGAGAGCACTTAGTGTGGGCGACGCCGGTTAAATGTCTTTTTGCAAAAGGATTTAGGCAGTGGGCGGAAAACAGACAATTATTCGTTCTTTGCCAACACGAAATCATCAAAGAGAAAGGGGTTGAGAGTTTATTTAGGAAGTGCGAGAGAACCGCCGTCTGCTGCCGATTGCTGCCCAGTTCCACAGTGTCCCTTCCGAGCGACCGGCCGAGGCTCACCTCACGGACCGACTCTCGGAGGACGTGCTGGGCAGATTCAACCTGGAACTCAAGAAGAACGTCACCATCGACTCCTTTGTTGTAAGTTTAAGAACTCTCGCCAGTATTAAAGTGGTAGCTTTCTCACAATAATGTCCTGATTTCAGCTGAATGATGCCTGGCGGGACGAGGTTGGCTTCATCGTGTCCGACCGCAACCGCTTCCAACTGCTGAGCTTCGACGCGAAGACTCTGCTGAACACTCTCACTCCTGCCAAGGGTAGCGATCACAACGGTTGTTAAACACAAAGGGTTAAGGCCTTAAAATGGAGACATACACGGCCGCTGATCAGGATGCCCTGGCCGACTTCGACCACTCCGTGTGTGGCTTCAGCCGCGAGGCGGCCGTTGACTTCCTCACTGCCAATGCCTCTGTGCTTCTTGCCAAGGGCAGTGGCTCCAATGTCGACGGAATGTTGGCTGCCAAGGGAGACAGAGTGAGCAGGACTCTCCAGAATCTATTCACAGAAGAGTTTAGGTGGTTGCCCTTTACGCCGAAACCATGGAGATCGCCCATGCTCTGCTCCAGGAGCACATCGAGAAGAACAAGCTGATCCAGGTGGTCTTCTTCTCCCGTGCCGATGTCTGGGAGTGTGAGGCTGCTTCGACCCGAACCGTCTACAGGCGACACACTCGAGCCGTGCCTTCGAGTATAAAGTGGAATAAGGTACGGCATCGCCAAAGGGGCGTGGCTAAATGTGACATTTCAGGTGTACGCACTGAACATGGGCGTGCACATCGTCTAGGCGACGGATTCCGCAATTCGCTGTTGGTGCTTCTTTCAAATTAATCGTTGACACTCGTCCTAATAACGTCAATTTCTATGTTTCCCCCGAAATGAATATGAATTCCAAATCTTTATTCGGCCTCTTCCTCATCTGAGGACGGGTCTCCTAAAGCCGTCTCCGTCTGTCTTGGTCTCATCGCCAGTGCGTTTAGAAGATCCGAAGACAGAGGCGCCGCCCTCCGTTCAAATGAGGGCCTCTCCACGTCGTCTCCGCCAGTTCCTATCGCCTCCATGTGCCTCTGAACTCTCATTGACTAGTGTAAACCAAATAATCATTACCCCCTCCTCTTCTTCCCTCTGCGTCTCTTCCTTCTCGCGCTTCTCAATATCGTCCTCCGTCACTCCGTAAAAGGCAGCCAGGGCTCGTCTCTCCCGCACTTCAAAATCCCTCGATCGGCCTCCCAAAGCAACGCGTAGTTCACCCATCAGGGATTGGTTCGGGCGCCTTACGGGAAAATCCCACTAGACAAATCATTTGCAAGTCTGCAAACACTATTACCTCGTCTGCTTCTGAAGTCTCCCGCCGAGTCTTCTCGTCGACGAACCCTTCGAAGACCTAAAACTCATGTTTTGTTGGATACAATCCTTCAACTACCTGATCCACCGGAGGGGAAACGACGCTGGGGTTCCGATGCTCAACCGGTGCCCGTGCCTCTTCTGTCTCTGTTGTCTTCCCAACCGGTCGATCAGGGACCACAGAGAGGGTGAGTCCCTCCATGGCCAAAACCTTGTGGAGGGCGGAACGGACTTCCGAGAGAGACAGTGACTGGGACCAAATACTAAAAGAGAATTAATCGAGTCACGAAAGAAAACCTGCCCCGAGGCGATGTCCTCCAGCGCCGCCGCCACTTTCATCTCAGGCGACATAGCATCGACGACTTTAGGTTTAACCGCTTCCGGAGTCCTACGTGTCCGCGTGCTTTTAAGAATATCTTAAATGATATTACAACAATTAGGCCTGATTTACTACCTGAATTTTCCGATCTCAACTCTTTCAGACCTCTTTTCAGGGAATAGACAAACTTCAGAAGACCGAAGCTTCCGCCGTTGCTGGAGAGATCTTTCAGCCGCAGGAGGTACAACCGACAAAGCTCGCTGGTGTGAAGTACGGCGAGGTCCAGGAGGGTCTAAAGGAAGGCTGGAGTTAGCAAGGTTTTCACAAAACACGCAGGAAAGAGTAAGCCAAGACCGTGTCGCTCTAGTTGTGAGAACTACATGTTAGGAAAACGGGGCTCACCGAAATAGCGGTGTCTGTGTTGACTTCGGAAGATTCTTCCACGGGTTCCGATACCAAAGATGACATTTCGGCGGAGTAGAAATTAGCCAGGAGATGGGAGGATTCTTCAGAACCCCTGAAAACATTCCATTTCACTGCTTTTATACAAAAAAAACTCACAGCTGTTGAGCCAACGCTTGGGACGCCTCTCGGAGGCAAAGAATCAGACGACGGACTGCCAGAAACACGCGGAGTTGTAGTAGAACCTGCGACTGGGTTGTGCCTAATCCAAGGCTGAAAGAAATAAAGATTATAATAAAAAGTGTAATGTTCACCCAAACAGCACATGTTTCCTTTGGTTGAGGGCTGATTGAAGAGACCTGGCTGAAGCGAGGGAGGCCGAAAGATCCGATGGCAGACTGCGGAGAGAATGCACGAAACAGCCGTTGAGAAGGGCGGTGGAGGCCATGCCTATACTAGATACGGTAGGCAGGAGTGGAAACCCTGAAAGAGAAATAGTTAGGTCCATGCTAGGGTCAGAAGGACCTGTACGCCAGACGGCTACAGTAATTCCAGCTGCAATGGCGGAGGGAAGAGCGAGGGAAGAGCGATTGGCCGAAGACAGGGAGTAATCGACTGAGTCAGCATCCACCTGAAAAGAGAACAAATGTCAAATCTCCTTAAATAGTTGTGGCTCAGAAATATTGAGGAGGAAACGCACCTCTTCCAGCAATCGAAGACGAAGGGAGTCTTCATAAACGGCGTCAGTGGCGTAGTTCTTCGACCACGAAAAGATCATCTGAATTGCCACTCTCGGCAATAGTTAACTCCTACAGAAGCATATGAAATATACTAAATTGGGGTCCGGAAAGGGGAGTGTGCCAACCAAAAGGTGGGTTCCCCTACATTTAGAGGAGTGTAGTGAGCAATGGGTGGCCTCAACCCCTGCGGCCTTTTTCCTTAAAGGTTTCACGTGAATGATCACCTTTGCACTCATTTGCGTAAGTTCCGCAAGCACCGTTCGCTCTGCTTTCTTATCCACGCACATTTCCTGCCTCCTTCCCCATGCTGTCGGTCGCCCTCCTCCTCTTGACCTCTCCCCTTCCTACTGACTCCTCCCTCGTAAGCCTCATCCCTCCACTTAAATCTCTCCAGCCCCCTCTGGATCAATGTCTCTCCTCCCTGGAAAGGAACTTCCCTCCCCTCCTAGCCCTCACTCGAGAAGACGTCCCGGATTACTGTAACCACCTGCGCTTCGAAGTCTCCCGTTGTATGGCTCATAAGGTCAGTTGATCGCCTCGGGGCTAATTTTGAATCAGATGAGAGCGAAAGACGACGGCAGTGCCTCGGCCAGAGGCAGTCGTTTGATTGAAGTCTTGAGGGAGAGGAGGAACGACACCCGAGTGCTTCAGATGACCAGGTTCTACCACTACGGCTGTCTCTACAACGACCTGGCCATCTGGGTCTACAACCCCGGCTGTTTCGAGTGAGAAAACCCTTTGCCAAAAGAAAAGAGCGCCTAGATTTATGATGCAGCGATGTGTTGTGAAAGCGGGTGACTGTTACGGCCTTATCTGCCGGGAAAAGGACAAGGCGGAGGTCCTTCATGCCCCTAATCACGCGAAGACTACCGTATATCCCACCCTCGCACTACTGATGATCGGAATACTGTACTAATAAAAAATACTGAACTGAAATCACTTCATCTAGACAGTAATGGTCAGTTAATAAATATAGCTTTACGGTCGTGAGAAAGAAACGAAAGAACCACGTGCAATGTACGGAAAGTCACCGTCGATGAAGGAGATAAAAGGGGTAAAAGGACTGAATCACCGGCCATTGGACGATCACGGGGGATGGGAAAAGATCAGCACAGACAAATATACCAATCGGAGTTGCACACGTAAGTAAAAGCGAAGGACCGCGTAGCGAAAACAATACAATCGTGGGTTAAAGGACTAGTCGGTCTCCATCTCAAAGTTGGAGTCGGCATGGGCGCCGTCGGGGGTAACGCTCCGTCGCTGGTAGACCAGGAGGTACGGCATGCGGCTGGTGAGCGGGTCGGAGGGCGGCGATCCCTCGAAGGCGGACGAGTCGTTATAGTCGTACCTACAATGGGAGATATACTTCCCTTACACAGTGGCTCGATAATAAGAAACACAACTGACCACTTTCCGGTGTCTTTGTTGAGGGCGGCGGCGGTGTAGTGGCCGCCTCCGAGACCTCCGGCGTGGTGGCTCATCGCAATTAGGTCGTACTTGACATGGTCGTGCTTCTCATTCGCCAGTTTGTCGTTCAGCTCGAAGCCCCTGAAACGAATAACATTAATTCACTATGTCAATGGAAAACACACCGCACGGGGATGACCACGGGCGTGTCGATCTTGTCTCTGTTCCACCGGCTGTAGTGGAAGCGCTTCAGATGAACTATCAAAATCTGCAATCGGCAAGTACGAGGCAAGGATAGTGGTGATAACCTCGGGAAGGTTCCACAGGTCCAACTTCTTGGTGGCTCGCTCGTGCTTCTTGCAGTTCGGACAGTACCAGCTGTCGTCTTCTCCCAGCTGCTCCTCGCGGGTGAAAATGTCGATGCAGTCCATGAGATGGATGTCCTTCTTCGAGTTCAGGGCACATTCGCGCTCTATCAAGTCCTGAAGTACCGTGATACGACCATTATAAAATCAACCACACCGTTCCTCGGTAACCATTGAAGATGGAAGTATCCTTCCACTGGAAGATGAGGGTGATGGGCTTCGAAGCGGGCCAGCTCTCGGTGCGGAATCCCTCCGGGAATTTCTCGATATCCCTGCCATCGGACAACATGAGGTTGTATGGCAGCCCTTCGCTGGCATCCATCTGCTTCTGGTGGTAGACATCGCTGACGAAGCGGAGGACCCTGTCTTGGATGAAGCTAAAACAATATGTAAATGGTAAGAAGTTGAAAAACAAACCTCTGGGAGATGTCTTCATCTCCAATGGTGAACACCATAGGCAGGGACAGCGGACGACCAGTCGGATTCTGGTTCCTGATGAGTATTTAGCTACTTGAAGCGAATAAAACCCACTTGACAATGACGAAGCGGCACTTGCTGGGGTCCATGGCGACCTGGGCGGCGTATAGCTCATGACGGCCGTTGTCGGAGATCACGGGATCCGTGGGATCGAGGATCCGCACGTCGTCATGGTTGATCCCTACGGAGAACAGAACCAACTAAAGTATCCTTATTTAAGACAACAGATGTGAATATACGTGTAAGTCCTCGGTCTGGCTGCTGAGCTCTGCCTTGATGTATTTGATGACATCCATGGCCGGAGTGGAGGAGGACAGAGTGACTGTGAACTGAACAAAAGTTGCAATAAGGATTTAGATAAGGAAGGTACCTTGGCCCATTTGCGCTTGGGAATCTTGTTAAACATCACGGTGAGGGAGAGCTTAGGCAGCCGGTCTTTCGGAGGAAGAGGCACCGACAGGAAGCAGAAAGGATCGAACTTTATGCTCACCTAAAAAGGAATAAAAATTAAAGAGGTGATTATTACGAACCTTGGCACATACGGGGCAAACCAGCTTCGACTTCAACTGGCCGTGGAATTTATCGACGATGATGCTGTCGTTACGGGCCTTGTAGGCGTCCCAGGACTGTTGCGCTTTCTGAAGAAAACGCTCGGTAACAAATCTAGGAGGCTACAAACCACGTGCTCCTCGAGGCGGTCGTAGTTCTCGTCTTCCTCCACGTACGGCTTCTTCTTTATCCTATTCAAATCCTCGTGGAGACCGTCCAGGAGATAGGCCAACAGCTCCTGCGAGTCCTGTTGGGCGTAGCCGCTGAAGCGAGGGGCGAACTGGCCGATGGTAGACTGCAATATTAGGATGAATATGAATACACAAAGAAAGAGACCTTGAGTTTCCGGGGATGCAGAGCGCTATGCTCGCCGGACCACAGCTGGTGGATGACATCGGAGTAAGCCATGACAAGCTCTCCGTGGGTTCCCAGGGGATTGCTCGCGTTGATGTCGTCCTTAAACTTCCCACTCAGGAAGTACTCGGTGAGCGGGGGAACGTTTGACAGACACTGAACAAGAAGTTATATAAACGGGGTCTGGGGCTGCTCACCTGGACGGCAGAGGCCATGAAACATGTGTTTCCGAGGTTATGGAGTCCGCAAACGCCGGGGACGTGAGGAGCAGTGGGTTCCTTGGAGGGAAGAGCGGCGTACGACCTGAAAAAGTAAGAATAAGTAACAAAGAAACTTCGAAAATGACAGGTCCGCGGGTGGTTGGAAAAAGGGAAAGTATGAAAATCCACCCACGGACCTGTAGGGATGAGAGTGAAGACGGAACAGAAGAGACGTTGCGGCGGACAGCAACCACCGCCAATTAGTAAGCATACACACGGCACGGTACACCATGTGCCACCACCTGAAGTCAGTGAGACAGTGCAGTCACAGCACGCCACAATAATTACACGCGGGAGAGAACAAAAGAGAGAAAAACTTACGCGGCTTGGGACTTGGGACCAAACAGCGAGGACTTGGACTTGGCCTTGATGAACCAGCCATCCTGATCATTGATGTCAATGCAAACCTAGAAAAAAAAGGAAACTTCAAGGAATTCAAGCGAATAACCTTCTGGGCAGTGTCGAAGTAGGCATCTACATTGCTCTGGGTCGGATCGATCAGTTCCCAGCTGTCATTGGAGCCAGAGGTGGCGATGTAAAAGCGAAGCCTCTCCGCCGGGACGTTGGAAAGATCCATGTCAACAAGGATTTTGTCGCGGATATCGGCTGAAAATAAAGATTTCGAAGAAAACCTTATAGCTTTACCCATGGTTTCATCTCCAATCAAGGGAAAGGAGCAGTTCTTGGAAGAATCGTGGGCCAGGAAGACCTAGGAAAATTAACAAAGAAATGGGCAGGCCCTACCGAAACCACGCGCTGGTAGGTTTGCAGAATGAGCTGTCCCTTCACCTTGACCACCTCTCGCTCGATAAAATCGCGACGTTCGTTGTGTAGACCGCGGAATTCACGAAACCTGTCGAAGACCTTCTGAGGGATGTAGACGTAATCGCTGGTTTCTTTCAGATCGGGTTTCAAGAAATACCCGTCCAAGGCTGAAAGATAAGAATAACGAAGGGAAGAGAGAAAGAGCTTACTTTCTGTGGAGATTTTGCCACAGTTGATAGGCAGGATGTCCTCGGGGTAGCCGGTCTTGAAGGCCGTGTGCACTTGGCCCCACCACTGCTTGGGAACCACGTACCTGAAAAAATTAGGTGTCACAAAGTAAATACCAGGGGCTAAAAAAAATCAAAAGAAAACCTACCATTTCTCACCGGGAATCATAGCGTGCTCTTCGCTCTCTCTGATGAGTTCCCCCAGCTCCTCTCGCGTCATGAGAGGAATGTTCCGACACGGCGTCAGCTTCATCCTGTTGTCTTCCAGCGACACCTCCCAGGAGAGCATGTCGTGATTCAGTTCCACTCCGACAGCATCTTGCAACCGCGTGAACAACTGATCGGGAATAGGCCTCAGACTGTCGTTCAGGATAAAACCATCATTCCTATCTTCAAAGAAATACAAAAGTCAAGAACGGAAAATACCTACCTTTCAATTCAATACTGGCACATGTAATCTTCGGAACATTCGCAGTTGATCCATTTCCCTCTGCAGTGCGAATATGTTGCGAAAAAGAATTCCAAAACTCCGTAGTGATCAAGTAGCTGAAACGCCAATCAACGTCTTAATAAAGAATAAAATACCATTTGTCTCCGTTATGGAACTTGTAACTTTCCACCTCAGCGACAATTTCCGAAAGTTCCTTGATCAAAACTGCCGGGTCCGTCGCCGGAATCACACCGTCCATAGGTGTTTCATCTTCCACGTTTTGACTCATGTGACCCAGAGTCCCTGAAACGTAGGAATTAAGCTGATCTGCATGAAAATAATATACAAGACAACAAGAAATAAAAGATGACAAAGCTTGTTTTCGTACTATGGGCGCAATTACGCGGCAGCCAGGTGTAGCACTGTTATCGAAAATATCAGATTCTAGGTAATCAAGCCATTCCAAAGCATGAATACGCCTGAATACGTTGCCACTTTTTCGTTCAAACTTGATATTCCACCTATTATACGCTTCCGAAAAAAAAATTCATGCAATCGAATAGGTGCGCACTGTCATCTCCAAACAAACATCTTCATCCAAGGATGGGAGACGTGATCGCTCATACATAAATGCATCCACTCCTACATATATCTAATACACGTGAAACACGTCTTTCAAAACCAAACAATATGAATGCTCAAATACAGTAACCGTGCTGAGCATGAGAAGCAGCTGTCTTCGAAGGGCGTCACTTCAATGACCTAAGGGCTAATCTGTCAAGTTCAAGTAGCAAAGAAAGGACTTTCCAAACACATCAAGCAACAGAGAACACAATCTTCTTAATGCAATCCAGAATAACTCATGCGCATGGGAATATCGATAAATTTGCAAACTGAATTCGACAAAACCCCACTTTATGGGCGTTCTCTGGACAAGTATTGAAGTTTTGGTGTTCTGGCGCGGGTAACTCGCAAAACACAAGAACGGCACCCAGCCAACACAACAGAAAAACGACACAACGGGCCCGAAAAATGCGAAATCATCGTTAAAAATTGCGCCAATTGCCGCATGTTTTATTTGCCGCGGGTTGCACGGTTTCCCATAAACGCAGTGCAGGGTATTTCCTGTGCGAATCGCGCACCCATTTCCGTTCGCCACTGATAGATGTGGGCATTTAGCCGACTCGTGTTGATTTCCTCATGGATACGGGAATTTTCTGAATATTACAGCTATTTTTATTATGCAAGGCTTTTAATCTAATTTCCGTTCTCTCTTTTCGTATTTTCATTCTCCGTTTCAATTACCGTTTGCCAGATTATCTCTATGAGCCGAGTGCCTTGTCGGAGCGATCGCCCCGATCTCGACACTGGCTCTCCTTCGTTTCGGCCATGCCTGCCGAACTCGTTGTCTGCCCATTCGAGTGCCCCCAACTGCTCCTCTGCTGTTTCGTCACCTGTCACCACGCCTGGTAACAGCAGAAACAACGAGTGAGTTATCAATGTTACGACTTTTTTATTTTTTAAATTTTAATTTTTTTTTACGCGAAATATATGAAATATCAGGGGATTTCAAGTACAGTGAAAGTTATTTATTTAAGAAATAAAGCCAAACTTAAAATTCCTGGTTAACAATGCGGACCTGGACAATTTATCGTTGATTTTTGAATGGCATGATGTAGTTTTGAATTTCAGGTCACTAACGAAGTTCAAAGTTCTCAACTTGCACTTACCGTTCGACCAGCATTCTAAGCTGGAAGTCCGTCCAGGAGAGATAGCCTGCGATGCCATTGCCAAGGTTCTGAAGAAGAGGAGCCTGAATCCTCATGTTTGTCGAGTCAGTGTTGGACCGGATCCCAACAGCGTTGTCGTCGATATCAAGGTGAGTAGATGTTTTTATTCATCAAGATTCCAATTCAGCAAGACATGGAGACCCTCTGTTCGCAGCTGGAGAGCAACGAGCTGTGGGTGCACAGCGAGTACCTGAACACTGTCACTTCTATCAAACACGACATCAGAAGGAAGACCTTCATACCCCCCGTCTTCTGTGACATGTGCAAAAACCCCATCTGGCTGCAGGGCTACCGTTGCGAGCTGTGTCAGATCAAGTTCCATGCGAGGTGTTCCTCTCGAGCCCCTCTCTATTGTGATCTTATCCTCACATTCCTGCATGATGATGCAGTAAGTCTTTGTTTTTTATTTATTAATGATTTTATTTTAGAAACTACGCGAACTGGCAGGCTTAACGGCTTACGGAGATACTGTCCTGGGTACTTTCCAAGTTCCCAGTCCTAGTTCTCCAGAACAGTCCAGGGTACCCCACAGGTATGTTTGCATATCCAGATAATTGCTTGACGTTAAGATATTTCTGTGCACTAGCATTTTAACGAAGTTTTTGAATTTCGCATGACATCACCTGACAAAACCATAGTTTAACTACCTTTTACAGGGAAGGAGCAGTGAAGCGACCTCCGCAAAGTATGCCATCCGCTCAACGAGAGCCCTCTTCGACTCCGCTTTCCCCCGGTCCATACCCTCGCGACAGGTTCAACTCATCACTCCTGTTTTAATTTTTTTGTAGGTCGTCCTCTGCTCCGAACATTAACGCCATCAACGACGAGACCGTCCTCGAACACAACGTGGGTTAACCTAAGTTTTAATTAATTTTTTTTTCTTCCAGCAACGCGTACTTGATGAATACTACGCCAACAACGGTAAGGAATTCTTCTTTCTTTTGAAAATTCATAATTCAGACGAGCCTTGCAAGGGTAAATGCTCCCCCAGCCAGCTCAGTCGTCGCATGAACCACCTGCACCCGTATCCCGAGCCTTCTCCATTCTCCTCGCAGTCCGTGTCCAGTAAGACCGCATCATGCCTATTTATTTTGCCCTCAGGCGTCTGCTCCTCTCCTTCCGGACACCAGCAGAACGCCAGTCAGCTGCTTCCTCCGAATCACACTCTGCCCCTGACTCCGCCACAAAGTGCGCCCCCGCAGAAGGTATTTCCCACGCCGCTCCGTCGATAATTGTTTGTTAGATATCTCCTACCTTCTTCCCGTCGATACGGCCTCCCGTGGACCGCATGGACCATCAGCGGATACGCACTCGTCCGCAGCAAGAGGACTGGGAGGTTGGGGTTTTCCTTATTTAGGGGTTAAGGCAAAGTTTCAGATTAGGAAAGAGGAACTGGAGATTGGACAGAAAATAGGCTCCGGCTCCTTTGGTACGGTGTTCCGTGGCCGATGGTGTGGCCCTGTGGCCATCAAGAAGCTCAACGTCGGGGAACCGACAGCTCAACAGTTTCAAGCCTTCAAGAACGAGGCAAGTTTTTATTCATGCCGTTGTAAAATTAGTTGCATTTTACTGAGAAAGCTGAGAATGTTGTTTCAGGTTGCGTTGTTGATGAAGACACGCCACTCGAACATACTGCTGTTCATGGGCTACATCAAGGAGCCCTACATAGCCATTGTGACCCAGTGGTGTGACGGAAGCAGTCTCTACCGCCACATCCACGTTGTTGGTCAGTTTCTTCCCCATCCCCCTCCATCTTGCTGCTTCAGAACCCAAGGTGGAATTCATGATGTCTACTATTTTGGACATATTCAAGCAAATATCACTAGGCATGGACTATTTGCATTCTAAAAGCATTATTCATAGGTTTGTGGTTATCGAAATCACCATTTATGAGCATTTTCAGAGATTTGAAAACTAATAACATTTTTCTTATGGACGATATGAGTACAGTGAAGATCGGAGATTTCGGATTGGCTACGGTGAAGTCTCGTTGGTCGTCAGGCGCTCAGAACCAGCAGCCCACGGGCAGCATCCTCTGGATGGTGAGAATTACCTATTTCCTCGCTATTTCCACCTTAGGCTCCGGAAGTGATTCGGATGCAGGACCCGAACCCGTACACGACGCTCTCCGACGTTTATGCTTTCGGCATCTGTATGTACGAGGTGTTGTCAGACTCTTTACCCTACGCTGACATCAACAACAGGGATCAGATCCTGTTCCGGGTAGGAAAGTTAGACGGAAGACCTTCAAAGTTCATTCAGGTCGCCAGAGGATGGCTGAAACCGGACGCATCCAAGATACGTCCTGATGTTCCCAACAAGCTGCGAACCCTGTATGAACGCTGTATTCATTTTGACCGCTCAAAACGACCGGAATTCAGTGTGGTACGTTTTATTCACTTATGGGTTGTTATTGTTTGAAGGGGCACATGTAGAATTTCAGCAAAAAAGTATTCATTTTCTCCCGAGTTTATGCCTTTGCTTGCCTCTAGATGTAAAATTCGAGTACCACCTGATATGGTCACGAAATCAATGTTTCAGGTTCTGGAGGATTTGGGCCGTATCACGCTTCCGAAGCACGTGCGTTCGGTGTCGGCGCCCTGCCTGTACCGCCTGAGCGACGAGAACGAGCAGCACAACGCCCCCAGCTCACGTTATCCAGACTTTTGGGATGTGTGATAGCCCCGGATTCTTTAGGAAATACTGGATCTTTCTTATTGCTCACTTCTTAATCTTCTAGCCAACAACGGTAGAATCCTACTAGTTTACCCCGGTCTGTGCTAGCCGTCTCGAGCTTATCCGATTTCCATTCACGACCTTCTTGTATAATATTGTACTTTTTGTTTTACTAATATGTATGTATTCCATTCCAGTTACCGGGTAAATTTACCTAAATAGTGCTTTTTGTTTTCGTTTTGGTTGTATCCTCACCTACCGCTTCACCCGCTTTTTCTTGATTAACCTTCTTTAGAATGGAGGCCAGTGTCCTCTACAAAGAGGTACAGAATTCAGTTTTGCAAGTGGGAGCAGCGGTTGATGTTGAAAATGCGAGTCGCTTGAGTCGTGTGAGTTTGTGTAACTTTGCTTCGTAGATTTCACTGAAATAAATCGGATTCGCGGTGTTATTTTGGAATGAAGAGCTGCGTTTCAGATGATCATTCGGGTGTTCGTCGAAGACTTGGAATTTGCAGTGGAACAGAATCTTCATCCCCAGCTGTGGAAGATAATTCGATCACTTATTGATACTGTTTCTGGTAGCAAAGAAACGGCAAAGGTAAACCACGGCGCAACTGCATACTGACAATTAACGTACCAACCCTTAGCATTCGTGTGTATTCTGCTTCGCGCCAATGTGACAAACGTAATTGATGTTCCGTATTTCAGAGCAACGAGAACGCGTTGAACATGGCTGTGAGTTGGCTCACTCAGCTGAGTCTTCAGCTCCATCTCTCCTACCGCCTGAGGCCGAATGGTCTGCTCTCTGTACTCTCTTTGACGGCAGCTGTGACTGATTCCACGGAATGTAGAACAGTTAGCGATGCGACAAAGAAGGCCATCCTCTCCTTTATCGCTCTTCGGATGGGCGATCTGATGCGGTACAAGGTGAGTTATGCCTTCTATCCAGAATATGCGAATGCAGAATGAGCTGAGCATAGCCGAAAGACTGTATGTTTCCGCCTTGGATACGGCTCCTGAAGTGGGAGACACTTGGAACCAGCTGGGTGTCTTAGCCAGACTACGGTAATTCATCCTTTAGCTGTGATAAATACCCTTCAGAGGTAATATGTGTGACGCCGTTTACTACGGAACGAGGGCGCTCCACTCTCCCACTCCCTTTCCCTCTGCCTCTACCAACATATCCACTATTCTCAGAAAGTTCTCTTCCGTCGAAGGTAGTGTATTCCCCCTCTCTGTATGTTTTTTTTTTCAGATGTCGCAGTCACCTCTCCCTCAAACGACCTGTTCCTGGTGGTTTTGGCTCGTCTCCATTTTGTAGGTCCTCGTTTTCATGAAATCCGAGGTCCTCATCTGTGTTGATTCTGCCTCGTATCGGTTTCGTCGGCAAACAACCCGATTGTTATACTTATTGGCGGAGGGTTTGCCACCAAAGCGTCAATATTTCATGTACAAATAATTATTACTGGCTTTTGGGATAAATCAACCAAAAAAAAAAGAGAATAGTTCGTATTCACACCTTGCCCTTATTGTCAGTAAATGGGGAAGGTGCGCCAGAGGGAACTCCCCAATTGCGAAGACCCATTTCACTTTCCGTATGGGACGAGTGCGTCTCCAAATTTTGGGTGACAAATAAGAATAGTGGGCCTAGGAATTTCTTGACCCTTAGGGTACGATCCACATTTGGAACACATGGATTTTGACATCAGTTTTTCTTTTTAAGTGAATATAGTTCTGGCCAATTCTACTTCGGC
>LNBV01011124.1:8614-26999 GCA_001513535.1 Oscheius sp. TEL-2014 | reverse complement strand
AATTATGTCTTTTTCATTATATGCTGTTGTAATATTTAAAAAAAAATATGGAAGGAATTTTACCGTAGATGATTCAACTGTTTCAGAAAGCAAAGTCCGTGCCCCAAATCTTAAAGGGCGGATTCGTATTGGTCTTACCGTAGTCCATAAATCCGTAGGAAAATTTTTCCGAATTTTCTTAATTGCCCAGCTGATTTTCTTAATTTTAAATTATTTATTGTTAAACCTTTTATTTGTAAAACCAAATTAGTTATTTTACTGCCAAATGATTAGAACATCTTTAGAATGATGTTTTGATAGGCGTCCTTCGATTTACTCCCCGATATCATTGTTTTCTCTTTTTTATTTCTCTTTATGTATTATTGTGTAGAAATATTATTTTTTCAGTCCACAATGGACAGGATATTGGACGTGGGTAATATTTTGGACGGAATCAACGTTTCAAGCGACAGCTCCGACTCGGATGTGGAGGTTGTCGATGCAGGTAAGTATTCTTCGGTACAGTAATTTTTATTTATTTTAGATTTAAACAAAAATCAAGTTTTCGACGATTCGGAGAAAGATGACAGTGATTACTACGCCGACACCGCCGATTTCGGCAACGAGACTGGAGGTGGTTTTGTTTGAATTTTTCTTTATTTTCCAATTTTCAGATTTCACAAAGAAACTGAATGCTCTTCGTCTGAACAACTATGCGCCAAACAGCCAGGCAGGACACAATAACGCCCAACGTTGGTTTTCTGAGTTTATCTTATGTCGATTTCCTCAGATTCCGCTGAAAAAACAGCCGACGCACAAGCCGAAAGGAAACGTAAGAGGATCAAGGATCGAGCCGATCGTGCCACTGTCGAACAGGCACTTTTCCCCTTTATTCCAATTTACATCGTATTCTCAGGTGTTGGATCCTCGCACTCGTTTGGTGCTGTTCCGTCTGTTGCAGCGTGGAACTCTCACGAACATCCACGGCTGCATCTCAACGGGAAAGGAGGCCAATGTGTACCACGCGACGAGTCCTGAGAAGAGTTTGGCCATTAAAATCTACAAAACCAGCATCCTCACCTTCAAAGACCGAGAACGCTATGTTGCCGGCGAGTTCAGGTTCGATGGCGTATTTCTGCAGGAGATCATCGCGTGCTGTTCAGGTATCGCAGTGGTTATTGCAAGCACAACCCGAGGAAGATGGTCGCCGTTTGGGCGGAAAAGGAAATGAGAAATCTGCTCCGAATGCATCAGGCTGGAATGCCCGTTCCCCAGCCAATTATTCTGAAGGTCAGTGGAAATTTTCTATCCGAAAGAGAACGTCGAGATTCCTTAGTATCATTTATTTCTCTTTTTCTCGCTCGAGACGTCAAGGTTTAGAGGAGTGAATCACACTTTATTGCAGGGCCACGTGCTCGTAATGGACTTCATCGGCCGCGACGGCTGGCCCGCTCCGCTGCTGAAGAACACGACGTTGTCGGCCGAGGTATTTGTTATCGACGATTCGCATTAATAGCCGCGCCGCAATTTGAACCAACCACAACAAGAAGCGGTATAATGGCCTGGGATCCAGTAGCGTTTAACAATGCATGACACATGGCTGTCACAAACTGATTTCCCTCTTCTGGATTCCTTTATTTCCTCTATAATTTTAATTATTCTTATTTTCAGGAAGCCGAGCCGTTGTATCTGCAGCTGGTCCGGGACATGCGTACCATGTACAGGGTGTGTCATCTGGTCCACGCCGATCTCTCCGAGTACAACACCCTCGTTCTCGACGGCCGTCTCTACATTATCGATGTTTCCCAGTCTGTCGAGCATGACCATCCCTACGCCCTCGATTTCCTGCGCAGTGACTGCAACAACGTCACCAAGTTCTTCAGGTTACTTATTTATGTAAAATTGCGAAATAAGGATTTTCAGGGATTTGGGAGTTCCGGTTGTTCCTCTGCGCAAATTGTTCGAATTGATCGTGGATCCGCTGATTGGAGAGGATAAGATCGAAGAATACTTCCAGGATAGGTGGGGTTCCTTTTTATTCAAGTAGTGCGGGTACCTTTCTGGTTGTTTGCTCGCAAAGTCCTTGAAACCTGATCCGCACGCATTGAGCACGTGCTGATTACGCCGCCCGAATTAATTTTTAGGAGTTTGGATCCCGTGGATGACATGGTATTTATGAACGCCTACATTCCTCATAAGCTGGACCACGTGCTGCACTTCGAAAGAGACAGCAAACTGGTCAAAAGCGGACAGGAGGCCAATAATCCTTTCCAGACCATGGTTACCAAGGTGAAATTGAGAATTTTCGAGTTAAGATTGATCATTTAGGTCGATGTTGCCGGCACCGGATTCTGTGATGGAGAGGAGGATGAGGAGCATGATGAAGAGAATGAGGATCAGAATACGAAGCGTAAGACGAAGGAGTTGAATTCGGAAGAGGAACTGGAGAAGGAGGAACGCATTAAGTTGCACACCAGGTATGTCTTGAACTAAAACTTCTTTGGATTTTCGTGGATTCAATGGGAAATCCTGCTGAATGATGGGAGTGTCACATGTGTTTCCACTCGCGATTGCTTTCAGGGAACGCGGAGAGACGACGGAGGAACGCAAGGCGAGAAAGGCGGCTGTGAAGGAGGAAAAGAGGGAGACGAGGAAGGAAAAGACACCGAAACACGTGAAGAAACGCGCCCATCGCCAGCACATGAAGTAGACATGTTCTTTGTGCTAGTTGTTGGATTTTAATCCGACTGCCCGTTGATTGGGGTGCTTTCCCGCTGTTTTCGAGGTCAGCTATTGGAGCCCCCTCCCCGGGGAATTATGGCTCGGCCGCCGTGGTTGTATGAGTTTAATGGGGCTTGTTACTTGTTCTGTTGCTGTTGTTGTTGTTCTTATTGTTTTCAAAGAGAACATTTTAATAATTGTTTTTATTGACTTTCTTGGTCTTTGCTCCGTTTGTACCTTTAACTCTCCATTGTTTTTCTTATTTTCTTTGCAGCCTTAACGAATGAGATAGAATGGCGTCCCCGATAGGTAGGAACAGTCCTAGTCGGTGGGAGACCCCCGAAGATGTGCGTAGGAGGAAGGAGGCGGCGGAGCGAAGGGTCAAGGAGAGACATCGGCTGCTGGCAGTTCAGACCCGTGAGAAACACAAGATTATAGCAGAGGAAAGGGCGAGGCTCACGGCAGAACTGTTCGTTTCTCTCTTGTTGTGTAAGGTATTCATGTTCAGGAAGGAAAAGGAAACGAAGGCGTTGAAGAAGGAACAGGAGGAGCTGAACAAGCGAATGGCCCAGTTCGAAAGGGACAAGGCCTACAAACAGGTCGGGTTTTATTCAAACTCGGTTATTTTCGAGGTTTAAGGAGGTTCTCGCTCGCCAGCACGCGATGAAGTCAAGAACTTCTGCAAATCCGAAAGTGGCTTTTGGATCAGCCAGTCCCCGAGAACTCTCCTATTTGGACAACCTGCCTAAGGAACAAAAGGCATACGACAAGAAACTGTCGCCACCCAGCCAGCAGGTAAGCAGTTGCTAGAATCACCTCAATTTTGTGCTTTGAACTGTATGGTTCCAATTAGCTTTTCTGTTGCATTCAAGTATATTTCTTTTAGGTTTTGCCGAGAACTACGAGAACCTCGATGGGCGCAATGACCACTTCTTTGTACGTGTCTTCAACGCCTAAGCGTCCGGCGACTTCTCGTCCTTCCGTCATGACTCGAGTAGGCTTAACCCAACTCTTTGGCTAATCCTTTCGCAGACTCCGCAACCTGCAAAGTCGCAGCTAATGACTCAATCTTTCTACTCGCCCGCCCGGCCTGCCACGACGGCTTCTCGCAATTCCACTCCGCGTCGGGCTCCTTCTACCACCACCATCGGTTCATTTGATCATTCTTCGTACAATTTCTGTTATTACAGCCAAGAGTGTTCCAAACTCAGCTGTCAGGACTACCACTCCTGCACGATCCGTTCCTCCAAAGGCCGCGAATGCGAAGCTGCCTCCGAAGAAGCCGGCTACTCCTGTTGCTAAGGTTCTTGTTCTGAACTACTTGTATTTACATCCCATGTTATAGGTATCCGTACCAACTCCCGCAAAGGTTGAGCCCGAAACACCCGTACATGAGGTAGGGATTTTCGAATTTTTGGTGCAGTACTTTTTTTAAGGAGGTTCACGTGGATATGGGATCGACTGACGGAGAACGCGGCGACTCGCCCAAACCGAAGGGAGACATTCTGCCGGAAGAGGCAGTCGTCGAGAGACAGAATTCTTCCGATCACAGCAAGGTGGGTGCACGGAGGGCCTTTCATATTCACATCAGCAGGTGAACGTTTCTACGAATGGCCTGTCCTCGCTGCTCGAGGAGCCAATCATCGTTGCTGAACACAGGAATGAAACTTTGGTAATGACTCCTCATTTCGAACCCGAAAACAGCTTCTTCAGACTGCTGAAAGTATTCCTTCTGAAGTCACTCCCTCGGTCGTCTCACCTGTCGTACCAGAAGCCCATGAGGAAACTAACACTGCGGTCATCATTCAAAACGAGAACGAGGTTGCAGTTTAATATCTAATGCCCATCAAGACTCTTTTTTAGGTGGTTGCTGCCACAGAAGTGGTTGCTGTCGTTGAGGAGGAGAAGCCCATTGGTGCCAGCCTAGCCGATGAGTTGAGCCAAGCGCTCGGAGGCGAGGACGCATATGACATGGTTCAGGTGAGCATAGAATCTAGTTTTGAATTTCACAGGAGCTTCGTTAGGTTCCAAAATAGACTTCTGAACTTTCTCATTTATGCATTGCGTGATGTCTCTTTTTAGCAGGATGTACCTGCTGTTGCACCTGAGTCTCACATTGCTGCGTCAGAGCAGATGGAGGGAGAAACAGGCATTGACCTGGCCACCGAGCTGAGCCAGGTTTCTCTTCAAACCCCTCCCACCCCCATGGAAGAGACTCAGATCAATGCTGTCCCCGAGGTCGTCGACGTTGTAAGTTTTTGATGTGTTCTGATGACGTGATGCTTTCTAGATTCCCGAAGTCGTCGCCGATACTTCTGCAATCGCTGAAGTGCCTCAGGAACATCATCTCGAGGAACCCGTTCATTCAAACGAGGCTGTCGTTTTGCCGAGTGAGACTGATTTCCCCGAAGTCAGGCAGGAGGATAAAATTGAGGATTCGGTAGGTGGAATTGGCCTCCAAACTCATCTTTGTTTAGCTGAACGGAGTGTCTCCACAGAAACTCGACCTGGATTCCCTGGAACTCAATTACCAGGTGCCAGATGTGGAGATCGAAAGTGTAGAGGTGGGGAGCTTGTGTATAAATTGTATAACTTTTGTAGGTTGCCCCTGAAAAGGAACAGCCGGAATCCATCCCTGAGCAGGAGACTGTCGCATCCAAGCCGCCCACTCCTCCTGTCCCCAAGGTCGACGAGGTTTCGTTTCACCAGTTCTTATTTACAATACCAGTTTAGGAATCCCTTATTCGTCGTAAGGAGGAAGATCGTCGCCACAATGAGGACATCAGGGCCCGTTTGGCAGCCGTCAAAGCCAAGATTGGACGGACGTCGCCTCCGAACGGAAGCAACGGTTCTTTTTCCTTTACAGATGGAGTTAATCTGCAATTCAGACGGAGAGGCTCGTTCGGCATCTCCGCCCACTGCGGCTGTCGCTGTGGCTCCTGTGGCCCCTTCGAACCCTCCGCCGGCCACAACCATTTCCGCCTCCACAGCAGCGCTCCTTCAGAGATTGCAGGCCGCGGGAAAAGTGAAGACTAACGGCGTGGGGAACATTCTCGCACGCCACGCGTCCGACCCGAAGTTAGACGTGAGGCTTCATTTTACGTTGATCCTAATGTATTTAGGCTCCGGAAGATCCGATTTCGGCTGAATAAGAAGGCGGAACAACTACGGGTTTTGACAGGTTCGGTTCCTAGGGTACTGTCAAATTTTCCCTATTTTCAGATCTTGCCGGCTGACGACCGCCTCTTAAGTAGATGAGCGCCGTTTAACTTTATTTAATTTTTCTATTGTATGACCCAGCGCGATTGTCAGTTTTTATATTGTACATTCTTTTTACTTAATTGTGTAAATGAATAATTTATAAACAATGTTCCCCTAGTCTTAGAGATATTGCATGGTTTATGTCATCAGGAGGTATCTGGAACTTCTTTCGATGAAGCTGGATAATCGGTTTTTCAGAAATGCGGGTCCCTAGTCATTTGTTCCTTAGTCGGCGGTGCTTGTCCACGCGACAGCCCGTGTCTCTAGCCTTCTCTAGCTACGGTAACCCGGACAAGGACCGCACCCTCCCGCCCCTCGTCATCTGCCACGGACTCTTCGGACACAAAGCGTAGGTGTTCTATAAATGAAGCTCAAACTTCAGTTCAGGAATTGGAACAGTGTGGCGAAGGCTCTTCAGAAACAGCTGGGATCCGTCGTCTACACGGTGGATCTGCGGAACCACGGGACTTCTCCCAAGACGGCCAACATGACCTACGCGGATATGGCCGTAGACGTTGTGGAGTTCATCAAGCAGAAGGGACGGGAGACGGGATTCGATCGGTTGAATCTGCTGGGCCACTCGATGGGAGGGAAGGTGGCCATGCGAATGGCCATCGACAAGGACGGAGGCGCGTTGCTGAACAAACTGATCATCGAGGATGTGTCGCCTAAGGGAATATCCCCCTCCTCCTCCAACTTCCGGGAGTACATCAGCGCCATGAGGAAGGTCGACATGCGGATGTCTCGTAAAGAAATCCAGAACGTCCTGATCCCGTCGATCCCGGATTTGGCCATTCGCCAGTTCCTTATGACCAATCTGATGGCGAAGGAGGGAGGAGGATTCGAGTGGAAGTGCAATATCGACGCCATCGATGAGCATGTGGATGAGTTGCTGGCCTTCTCTATTGCCGATGGGACCCATCGTGGCGAGACCTTGTTCCTCTACGGTGCCATCTCTGGCTATGTTCCTGACAGCCATCGGCCGACGATTCGCAGTCTCTTCCCGCAGGTCCAGTATGAGGAAATCGCCAATGCCGGACATTGGGTGCACGCCGAGCAGCCGGCCGCCTTCGTACAGGCTGTCACTAAGTTCTTGAGATAGACGTTTTAGATTTACCCAGAGTGTATGAAATGCAAATAAATGTTTTATCGAGCTTTTCTCAGATTGAACTCCGTTTTACGGGTACGCCTACCTCTATTGTATCTTAACAGATTATAGTTAACCCTTTAAGTTATTTGTTCGCTTGGTTAATTATGAATTTCGAACAAAGAAGAATGAATGCATTGTTTATATAAGTGAAGCGCGTTTTCCCGCCGAATAACGCGATGACGACTAAAACAGTTGGCGTGCTCATTTCAAAAGCGTTCGCCCGGCAGTAGCCGCTCGGCCCGCGGTGTGCGATATCGATCGCCTGCGTTCCTCCCACAGTCTACTGAATTTCCCCCTTTCCACCATTTCTCTCAATTTATATTGTTTCAATAAATAACAGAGAATAAACAATTTTAGAGATGACTGAGCCGGAATACAAGGTTTTGAGCGACCTGCGCGTCACCGAGTTGAAGGTTGAGTTGGAAAAACGCGGGCTGGACAAGAACGGAATTAAGATTATTTTGTCTGATAGATTGGAAAAGGTGATTTCATTTTTAATAACTATTATATTTTTTTTTAGGCAATCAGGGCCGATGGTCATGATCCTGCCACTTACAAGTTTTGCGTCAGTGAATCCGTTACGACTCCTGTCACCCCCGCCAAGCAGAAATCGGGCACCCCTGCTCCTGAAAAGGCGGAAAGTACGGAAGAGCCTGTTTCTGCAGGTAGATAATCTTTTCTAATGTTTTTTTATTGTCTACCAGGTTCTTGCGTTACATTTCTGATAACTTTTTTTTTTCAAACGGAATTATGTCTCTTACACTAGTTACAAAACCTCTGTACCCCAGGCTATTCGTTCCAGGACCACCATGGCACGGGGGGTCCAGGCGCTTTTTTTGGAGAAAAAATGGGATTTCAAAATCCGTTATTTTACATCCAGAACCGAGTTCATGCTATATTTCTTAAACTATTTATCCCCCTTTTTCTGTCATTCTTTTTTGTTATAAATATTCTTGTTGCAGAAGCACCCAGTGCCGAAGTGGAAGCTGAGCCAGCCGTTGTCGCCGAAGAAGAAAAATCCGAAGACGTCCCGGTTGCTGCCCCCGTTGTGGAAACTCCCCAGGAACCCATGGACACCAAAGCCCCTGCTACGGAGGAGGAACAGTTGGATGACCCCTTGGATGACAAGACCGAGTCCGCGAAGGCTGTCGTTGCGGCATCTGCCGAGAAGAAGGTCGATGACATTGCCCGTTCTTTCTGGGTCCGTGGACTGACTCCTTCAATCAAAGCAGCCGACCTCAGAGTGGGATTTATTTCTTTTCTGTCATTTTTTCGTGTTTTCAGGAACTTTTCTCCGCCCATGGCAAGGTCGCCCGTGCTAAAATCTTTACTTCGAAGAAGGAACCTGGGAAGACCTTCGGTCTGTTGACGATGGCTGAGGCCCATTTGGTTGAGGCGTGCGTCGCTGCGATGCACGGGAAACAGTGGAACGGAATGACCATCACCGTCGAAAAGGTATTTCCCAATGCTTGCTTTGAATTGAAACGGCCTGCGTGTTGTCATATAATCTATGTCGGACAAAATTGAAACATTTATTTGCTAATCGACATAGATTATATGTATTCACACTCACAACTTGCTGAGAATTCTTCTGCCTGCCCGTCTTTGGAATCACTTGCTCGACGGATGCACGATACTTCATTTTTCGCCTTCGTCGGTCAAATCTGCATTTAGGGAAATCAAACGAACCTCACAGCTGCTAAAACGACGGCCGCCGCCGTGAAAAAGCCGGAGCCTATCACCGCTCCTGCGAAGGTGGAGAGCAATCGCAAGCCCGAGCCGAAGAAGGATGAAACTGCGAAGAACGGCAGGGAAGTCGCTCCCCCTTCGAGTCCATCGCCCGCCAAGGACAAGGAGAGGAATCCCCGGGAGAAAATTCGCCGTCCTGTCGGTTCGTCCTTTTCCCGGACAAGCTCGTCTTCGTGCAGGATCCAGCCGCCCTGCTGCGGCTGGACCTTGTCCGTTCTTGCTCCCAACCGACTGTTCTATGATGTGCTGTTTAGATCGAATTGCCCCCAGCAGTGCCATTATTCGTCGTGAGCCGATTCGCTCGGCCCGCCAGGACTCCCGCAAGACTATATCTGCCGCACGTACCGTGTCGTCCCGCAGTGGAGGAATCTCTTCGCGAACCGCTGGCTTCCGTCCCGCTGCTTCTCTTGCCAGCCGTATCTCTCGCCCTGGCCATCCGTCCACCTCCCGTCGTCCTGAGAGTTACAGCAGCCGTAATGAGAGCAGCGAGGTGGAGAGGATGCGCGAGGAAATGCGTCGCCGAGAGAATGACCGTCAACTGGAGAAGGAAAGGGAGCGTCTTCGCGTGGAGAGGGAGAGGATCGAACGCGAGAAACTCGAGCTCCAAGTGATGCAGCAGCGTCAGCAGTTGGCCGCCCTCAAGGCATCCATGGAAGGATCAAGGTAGGCGATGGGCCTTAGGGCCAGTAGGTCTTTTCCTCGCGACTATAGCTGAATGGGATTTTCCGGAGATTTCAACAACTGCTGCAAATTTGATGCAAAAGGGGTGATGTTGCTGCTGAAGTCGTATCTGCTATCTGCCGGAGGGACTTGGAAATGAATAACTTTTATCCGATTGTTACTAAAAAAAATAATCATTTGAATTTATTCTCCGTTGCGTAATTCTTTTCTTTCAGGAGCAATCATGGGGAATCTCGCCACGAGCATTCCTCCCGTTCTATCTCGTCTCGTGACAAGTACGCTTCTCGTCCCGCTCGATCTGAGCCTCGTCGCGACACCTCTCGTGACAAGTAGTCCCTCCTTCCATCTCCATCTAGTGTTCTTTTCCAGAATGACTGGTCGTGCACGTGTCGGTCGTCCTGATGACCGTCGTCCCCAGATCTCCGCCGACCGCAGTCGCAGTCGTCACGACAGTCGCTCTCAGCACGACAGCCATGTCCGCCACGAAGGCCACGTCCGCAGTGACATCCGCCACGACAGCCATATACGCAGTGAGCCTCGCCATGAGGGCCATATGCGCGCGGATATCCGCTACGACAGCCGCACCGATACGCGCCACGACAACTCGCGTCACGGTGGAACCACTGGACGCCACTCGTTCCCATCCAGGTTTACCTTGTGTTTAACAATGTTAATATGTTTCCTTTAGGGACGCCGCCTCTTCCAGTGTCTCTGGGCAGCAGAATTACTACGGATCCCGTGACTCCTATGCTAGTGGTTTGTGTACGTTTCCCGCTTGGCTACGTTTTTGTTTTGTGGCTTTGCTATTTTTCCCAATTTTGCTGTTTCATAAACTATGTGATTCTTTCAGCCTCTTCTCGCGAATTCGATCCTTCTCGGGGAACAACTGGCAGCAGTTGGGGACAAGCCAACTGGGCTGGACTTCCGACGGACAGCTGGGGAGTGAGGGGTGGAGCAAGTACGTTTTTGTTTCTGTTTCAACTTAGTCTTTTGACGTGAAACGTAATTTTCTGTTTTCAGGCGGTGACTGGTCTTCTTCCGGAAACTACCACAGTGGATCTGGAGCGTCGAATATCCGCATAGACTACGACAAGTACCGTCGCCAGTACTAAAGGACCACGGACACCTCGTTTCCCAACGGATACTCTATATTGTTTCCATCCCTGTTGTTATTTTTCCGCCAAAGGCTGTTTAGCTATCACTTTGTTCCAATGAAATGTTGTTTGAATGTTCTGGAGTGTTTGGTTTTGGTGTTAAGAGCATACATAAATCTCAAGCTCTTCGGAGGGGGCGTTCTGTCATGACCATCTCCAAAATTTTGGTCGTCGGGTGTGGCCAGCTTCGGATTTTTCGCATGGTTTTATTGGTGGTACTATTAATAACTCGAGCCTTGGGCAAATGTTGCCAAAACCGAATGAATTTCTGATATAAATTTAATAATAACTGCCACCCAGCTGACTGCGGGAATATTTCGGCGCCAACGACAGCGCATTCAAAATTCCTCCAAACGGACAACTTGTTTCTCCTTATTCCTTTTTCTTTATTTTGTTAAACATTTCATTATTCACAATGGTTTTTAGTGAGCGATGGATCCCACCCCACCGCCAGGGGGTGAAATCAAACGACTCTCCAAGGAAGTGTCCAGCAGAATCTGCACAGCCCAGGTTTGGTTTGTGGTTATTCCCTTCTATTTTATTTTTCAGGTTGTTGTTACGCTGGGTGGGGCTGTAAGACAGCTGGTTGACAATTCCCTCGACGCAGGCGCCAAGTTAATCGGTACTTTTTCAGTTTTTCGCTTGTATAAATACACCATTTCAGACATTCGAGCGAAGAACAACGGGTACGACTGTATCGAAGTCGTCGACGATGGAACTGGCATCGAATCTTCCAATTTCGATGCTATTTGTATGTTTTTAAAAGTATTTTTACTATATTCATTTAGGTAAACCACATTCTACCTCCAAGTTGGAAGATCTGACCGGATTCAACGATCTGTGTACCCTGGGATTTCGAGGAGAAGCTCTGAATGCGCTCTGCGCACTGGGGTAGGCAGTTCTCTTACAACTCAAATGTGATCAGGTCTGTCACCATTCTCACACGAGCGTCCTCGGCGCTTCTCGGAACGAAGATGGTCTTCGACCACAAGGGAGAAGTGATTCAGAAGACGAATATTGCCCGACCGGTTCGTTTGCTTTCCCATTGCAGTTATCCGTAGATTATATAGGTTGGAACCACGGTTACTGTTGAGAATCTGTTTGAAACACTGCCTGTGAGGAGGAAGGAGCTGGAAAAGACCAGTAAACGGGAGTTCACTCGTGTTTTGTCCACGATCCAATGTTTCGCCCTTTCTCGCCCCGATGTCAAGTTCATCTGCAGCAACACCGTTGGAGGGTAAGCTCTTTTATTTTTTGTTTTAACTGTGTATTTATAGAAAGCGCACCCAGGCCATCTGTACGCCTGGGAAGGCAGTGATCAAAGACGTAGTCACCAATCTGTTCGGAGGCCGATCCGACAAAAATAAAATGTTGGAGTTGAAGAGGGAGCTGCCGGATGACGAGGTCTGCGCTGTTTACGGATTGGATCCCGGCAAAATGGAGGATTACGAGAATATCAAGTAGACCATCCCTTTTTCTGAAAATGGTTGTTTTTCCAAGGTTGTCCGGATTCGTGAGTTCGTGTGAACACGGCTTCGGCAGAAGTGCCACGGACAGGCAGTTCGTCTACGTGAACCAAAGGCCTATCGATTACGCAAAGGTTTATCCTCTGTTCCTTCGATCTTACCGTAATCTAGGTCTGTCGCACCGTTAATGAAGTGTACCAGCAGTACAACAGGTCACAGTACCCCACCCTCGTCATGTTCATCGAGGTCCCGCCGAGTGAGTATATTCCTAAACATTACCTTTTTTGTGTTAATTGGCTGAAATATTAGTTTCCTTTAGGCTGTCTGGATGTAAATGTTACTCCCGACAAGCGCACTGTCCTCTTCGACGGAGAACGCAACCTCCTCGCCCTTGTGAGGGCCTCTGTCCTCTCAACCTTTCGCTCCGTTTTGGGCAGCTACACTTCCGTGCAAGATAAGACGCCTGTCGCACAACCCACTGCCCCTATTTCTAACGGTTTGTGAACATACACTTCTTCCCAATTCGTTTTTTCTAGCGCCGTCTTCTCAGAAAGCCCCCACCAGTGTGTACGACCTCCTGCGCGACCTGTCCTGCCCCAAGAAACGAGGAGGCAGTGCCTCTTCTTTTTTGCCTGCTGTGAAGAAGCCGAAACCGGAGACGACGGGACCTGCACGGACTCTTCATGACTTTTCCTTCCAGCTGCACAAACCGCAGAATCCCTGCAGTTCGACTGCCCCGTTGGGTATGAATTACGATAATTTAGTCACAGAAGCGTGTTCAGGAACAGACCCCGCAGCCGATTTCCCTGAAACGTCGAGACGAGAGGAGAGCCAGTTGGAACAGGGATCACTTAATAAGGAGAATCACACTGAAGAAAGGGCTGAGACAGAGTATTTCGATACTGAGAAGAAAACGACGAAGATTCCTTCGATCCAGAGACCGATTGAGGTTGGATAGGATTGAGAACGGCTAATTTCCTGTTCAGAGGAGGATTTTCACGAGAGATCTGCTCACTGGACTCTCCAAAGGCTTCGAACACGGGTCTCGCGGAGACGATGAGGCATTGGATGTGGTTGAGAAGAATATGGAGGGCGGAGGGAACACGACGATGATTGAAGAGCAACAACCAGCGGAGGTGAGAGATTTCTGATGTTAGAGAGAGAGAGAGATTTCCCTTCCTAATCATCCTTTTCAGCCATCCCTCATTCCCCCTCCTGCGATGTTCTCCCAGCTGGATTCTCAGGGCACCTTCCTCCGTCCCCAGCAGACCGTCAAATTCAGCACAAGTGATTTCCGTAGGCGAATGGAGGAGATTCGTGCTCAGCGTGCCGCGAAATCCGAATTATCCAGGTGTTTTTCTGAAAATCAGAGAACGGGATGTTTTCAGTCAGCCGGATAATTTCTGTGCGCCGATGGACGATCAGACGGAGGCTGAGGCTGAACTTTCGAGGAGGATGGCGTTCGTGTTATGTGCTACCGTATACCTATGTTCCTTTAGGAAGACGGACCTGGAAGCGATGACGATTGTGGGTCAGTTCAACAACGGATTCATCGTGACACGGCTGAAGGACCAGCTGTTCATTGTAGATCAACACGCCAGCGATGAAAAGTATAACTTTGAACGGTTCCAGAAGAAGGCGAAAATTGAGACACAACGCCTGTTGAGGTAATCCCAGCCCCCTCCATTCATCACAGAAGAGCCTTTCAGCCCCCAGGCGCTTGACTTTGGCGCAGTTCAGGAGGCAGTGCTCCGTGACAACCTCAATATCTTCCGCTCCAATGGATTCGAATTCGAGTTCAAAGAGGACGGTAGGCTTTGTTTTAAAATCCCTGTTTACGCTGGTTTCAGGCGAAGGATGTACTCGCGCCTTCCTCTCCGCTCTCCCCGTGCTCCACAGTTGGCAGTTCGACAGAAATGGTCGGTTTCTGGGCCTTTAAATCTCATTTATCTCTTTAGATATCGACGAAATCCTGTCAGTAGTGCGTGATTTCCCGGGAGAAATGTACCGCCCGACGAAGCTGCGTCGAATCTTCGCGTCGAGAGCCTGTCGCAAATCGGTGATGGTTGGAACCGCCTTGACCACTAAGCACATGCTGAAGGTACGTAAAAGTGCTCTAATCGCAATCCATCCGTTCAGATCGTCCACAACCTGGCCACCCTCGATCAGCCTTGGGTTAGTGCCGTTTGTTTTGCCATAATTCTCTTTTTGCAGAACTGTCCGCACGGCCGTCCTACTTTGCGCCACCTTCTTGACCTCCACAAGCTCTGATTTGATCCTCGACCGCTTGTTTCTATAAAGATCTCATTTGTTGTTTTGTCGGGAAGTAATCCCCGCCGACCGTCGCCCTGGGAGGATGCTCATAATTTGTGGGCGCCGCCCTGCGCGAACGTTTTCGCCTTTTCTTGCAGTCGATTCGTCAGCTGAAATCGATCTTCGCCACTGTTCTCCCACTAATCGCGGCTGTGATCTGCTCCAGTTTGCAAAGATTTCATCGGATCCTCTTTCTCCTGAACCAATTGACCCGTTCTCTCACAAAACAGGCGGTCCATGACTAATGTGGCGAACACTGGACAAAGCTTAGCTGCAGTGAAAGTGAGAACCGGCGGTTTTTCGGAGAAAACAATCGGAACGCAGAAAGTGAGCTATTTCAAAGTCTTTCAGCCTAAAGTGAAGTATTCGGTCAAGGAAAACGACGCTTGCGAGAATTTCAAGAATAACTGCGCAATTTACGACCTTTAAAACGTGTGAATCATGGCATGTTGAAATCACCTCAGACCACTTGTTGATTGATTTACAAGAATTGAATTTTAGCGGTGGGGCTGGAAAAGGAAATGCCGGAGATTTAAACGTTTTGTTGACTTTTCGAATTAGCATATGGCGAGGTGATTCCGAAACACGTGAAAGAGAAAAACCAGAGAGGAATATAGAAAGAAAACGATAAATAGAGAGAGACGAGAGAGTACGGAGCTATGGAGAAAGGGACATAAAGAGCGAGAAAGTGGAGATTTTTGTCCTTGTTTTGGCTGATGTTCGCTTGATGGTGCCGCCATCTGTTGCTCCGTGTTTTTTCACCACTGGCTGCCATTCCCCGAACCTCTTCATTTGCTTATGCCCTTGATCACTGGCTCCTTATCACCATATTCCCTTATTTTCACTAAACTGGGTTAAGTCTCTTCCACTCAGAGTTAAAAATCCCATTTCGAATACTTTCCTCTCACAGGTCTTCCAGAGAATTCGAACTTTTCCTAAACATTTTTGAAAGAGCTCTCATTTACAACCTATAAGCTTATGTATTTCTTTAAACTCTATTCTATATCATTTTCTCATTAATTTGCCGTCTATTGCCACCCTGCCATTAAAATAAACAAAAACAGTTCGCAGCCGCGTGTCCTCCGTGTTTTTTCTGTTCGGTGTGCTTAGTCCTTGACGCGCATTGCTAGCCTACACACACGGTCTTTGTCTCCCAGGCCTGTATAACAGTACTTCTGATTTACCTCTTTTATCACTTTACGGAATGCGACGTAAAGTTGTTGTTATTGACGTGAAAAGTGTTGTTTTCCAGATAAAAAGGCTGTTTTCAGTGACCCGGCTGGTGATAAGAACTGACAGCTGGCTAGCCGGTTGAACGCCGCGAACGTTCAGGTTGGTGAGCTAGGAACATGGAAAGTTAAATGAAACCATTGTAACTTAAATCAGCAAATGTGTATTTAAACAAAGTTTATGTTACAAAACTACCAATCACACTAAGCATCAATCAATATTTACATAAAACAAGAGGACTTCTGACAATGCTATTTATTCATGTCCGTAACTGTTGTACCAGCTGAAAGCTCTCCTCCACTACTCCTCTGCCTTCCTGCCCTCCTTCCTCGTCTTCTTCTGCTGCTGCAGATGCTGTTCCACTCGGTTCACCACCTCCTGTTGCCTCATCTTCTTCGCCTCCTCCGACCCAGCCTTCACCGTGAATCCCTCCGCCAGCAGTTTCCCTATCTTCCTGCTCAGCTCCTTCCACGAGGCCTCGTCGGCTGCCATTCTCTTCTTCATTCCCCACATGTACTGCATCACCTTGTCCTCCACCATCAGCAGGGACCGCAGATACTCTTCCTAATGGCCATTTTAAGAGGGACGGGGATACTGTACCTACCGTAATCACGGCGTCTTCCGATCCCAGCAGAATGTCCACGGCAGGCACTCCGACGTCGATCACGATGGGTGCCAGGTCGTCCTTCTTCTCCCCGTTGCCCCTATCGTCTTGTTCCTTCTCAGAACCCGGTCGGTTACTCCCACTGTGAATTCCACTGCTACCCACTGGAGACATCGAAGCAGTGCTCTTTGCCCTTGTAGGGGTCTGTAGTGGGTTGAGCTTAGTCTTGGAGGAGAACTCACTCGAGCGCATAGGTAGAGGAGGAGAGGAAGGAGGAGAATTGGGATGGAGGCGATCATCAACCACACCCGATGCCACACTCTGGCGATGTGAAATGGAGGGACACGTGAATTAATGCGAACTTGAGTTATGCGATCTCACGGGAACACGCTTTCACGGACTCTTGCATAATGATTGCCCAATATCAACTTTGATGAAGTGAAAAGCTTATAGTACGTACCTATGTGAAGAAAAACTTACCAGCAGAGTGTGCCGGGTTACTGTAATCCTGTACATCTTTTACGGAATCCATCTCCCAGCTGCCCTGTTTTGTCAACGTCACACTTCTCTTGAAATCACGCCCGAAATTGAGAATCTGAGAGACTGAACCAAAACTAACCAACAAAAAATAGTGTTACTGGATCAGTACAAACAGAGGTCACTTTTTGAACATTTGCCAGATGTTCACAGATGTTCCGGGGCGTATTCTATCATATGCAGTTGTGTACCTGGTTTAGAAATCTTGTCCCTCTATGCATTTTTCATCTATAACTTTGTGAACAGTTGAAATCGTGCGATTCATTTGAATCTCCAAAAAAAGATTCAAATCTCGTGTTCATACGATTTCAAAGTCCTTCCATTCAAACACAGCGGTCACTCGAGCCATAAACCTTATCGCAGATTAGAAAAACGTGGGCTGTCACTAACAAGCGTCGAGTGCGGCCAGCCGAAGAACACAAAGAACCAGCCGGTTGGATCTAAGCGAACACAAGTTTCCCACCAAGTACACGAGCCAGCCGACTGACATTTATATTATTGACAGCTCCTCTCGGCAAGCTGTCACCTGTTAGTGACAGCTGGAATGCGTACTACAACTTTTGCTTTGCTTTCGGCAGCCGGCTGGCGGCAGTAGGCTGGCCGTGCGGAAAAGGTCCCGTGGGAAGGAGTACTCGCGAGTTTCAGAAGACTGATTCTAAGAGGCAGCCGCTTATTGACAGCCGAAGAAGGTGCAGTCAGCGGGCCTGATTTCACAAGAATATGACGAGATATGGAGAATAAGAGACAGAAAGAGAGAGACTGGAGACAGCCGTCTGCGAGCACTTAGGCTGGTAATAAAACAAAGTGCTATTAGCAGAGCGAACTGCCGTCTGTCGCAAAGTTATGTTCTTGTGACAGCCGCAGTCAGGGAATTGGCTCCTAAATGTTTACGAAGGCAACTGACAGTCTGTCCGTTCTATGAATCTTTCCGTTGTTCGAAAATAAACTAACTGGTATTTTTCTCGGCTGGCACAGATGTCAGCCGGCTGTCTCTAAATGAGTTCATTTCCCGTGTGACACATTGTTTTCGCACTCGAATGAGCTGCTTCTGAATCCAGCGGGGGGCGGGTCGAGGGACCAGCTGACGGAGGGAAGAGCGCAGACAGGCGAGAGAGAGACGGGGCAGACACGCAGACCCATTGATCGGGCACTCGTCGCCATCCACCTCGCCATGGTGGAGCTGTGCGAACTGCAGATGCTTCCGGAGGATGACCGGTGGCCGGAGGACATCGACACGAGAGTCGCCAATCTAGACTTTGGCGGAGACTCTGTGTTGTTTGAGGTAAGCACAGGGAAATGGCCTATTCTGGACTATTATTCTCAACTATTCCACTGCTACACATACTCATTTCTCTACTATTCTATGTCTATTTTATATGTAACAGCTAAATATTTGAACATTCTGATTTTCACACTTGGAAAAAGAAAATCTGAATTTCGAACTCGAATTGATTGTTTCACATTTTTGGATTAAACTAAGTTGTTCAGCAGGTTTATGTAAAGGTCGGCCCCTAAATTCCTTCATATCACTTTTATTTTT
>LNBV01010957.1:0-18306 GCA_001513535.1 Oscheius sp. TEL-2014 | reverse complement strand
CAGTAGAACCTGATAACAAATGTGAAAGGATTAAATGAAGACTGAAAATCCTAAAACCCATCCGTTTCGGAAAAGGCCACTTCAAAGTGCACTGAACGCAAAGTTGCGCCCGGAATAGAGACTATTGCCTGACTGGCCGCGCGATATCGAGTTATGTTCTCGAGATCCGACCAGATTAGGGCCTGCCGACGCGTGATTGGGGACAGCACACATGAAAGACCACCCTGGAGACTTCAGGAAGTTGACGGGCCTTTCTCGAAGATGACAGGCCAGTGATGCGTAAGCGTTACTTAGCTACAGCATGGCAAAATAAACGGCAAAAGTACTGGACAGGCGCAGTGCCAATCAAGTGGTCAGCACCAGCAGAAAACTGGACACCCAGGGCAAACATCGAGATTTCTCGCCTCCGGCGTCAATTCGGGGTTTATCGAAGCATCACAGGCAATTTGTTTTGCCGCCTGTTGTTTTCTAAAACCGCAAATGATTGTTTATATTGGGACTCGAATGAAGGATTGCAGTTGTACAATTGCAGTAATTTTGCTGATTTGAGCGTGACTTCCTTCATTTCCAAGAGCAATTTGCGAGAGTCGGTGGTTTCGTTTTAGAAACACTAAATTTGTTTGATCTCTAATGTTTCGAAGTTAGTGGGTTCAACGGTGCTCGAATATTTACATTTTGTTACTATCCATTGTCCAAAGTCCTTCTGTTTAAACTTTTATTGAAAATGGTATGTACAAAACGAAAAAAAAAATTATACACATTTGCCTCAAATCAGGTTCATATGCATTGATCTAGACGATGGTCTCAGTGCGAGGGACAGGCATGGCTTCCTCAGCGATTTCCTGGACTTCCGACTCCCCAGTGCTGTTGATAACTTCTAAAAGTCATTAGTTTAACTTAGATTAAGCGATAATTACCGTTGTGGTGAGGGTTAGGGGAAGGAGTCCTTTGAAGACCGTCGATGTCACCAAACAACCAAGCTCCAGATGCAGTAGTGTCGTTGACAGGGAAGGACTTGGCTGTCTAAAAATATTTTCATGAAAGTTAGAAGTCTCCTTACCTTGCGACAGTCTTTCCTGCAAATGTTGCAGCACAGGACAATCACATTAGCAGTCATGAGAACAATCAGCAAGACGAAAATACGGATCGACGCTCTGCAGTAGCTATCACAATGCTTGTTGTAAATCTGAATTTGAGTTTAGAAATAAAGCGTAAAGAAGTAAATGTTACCTCGTATACAGAAGATTCGCTCTCGAAATCAAACTCTTGGTCCTTCACACACAGAATAGAAGTGGTATACTTGAAGCGGAACTCGACAGCGGTGTGAGAGTCAATCTGACAAGAAGATAATGTTTTAAACAGGCAGTTACCCTCTGACGCGTGCTGTTCTTCAATCCAAGTACAGTGGTTTTAAAGGAATCCATGGCAATGAGATCCTCGGCAGTCTGGACAGAAATGTTAATTATAAGGTGACCCTGAAAACTATCTCTATGTCTGTTTTCTGTAATAGATTACCTCGGGTAGTGCTTTAAGTTCCACAAACAACTCCGGAAAAATGTACTTGTACCCAGTAATCCAACCACTTCCAACATTGCAGGACCGATTGTGTGCCGGGGTAGAAACGCAAACACGAAGGAAAAGGACTTCAGCTAAATTTAAAAACATTTTAAGGAAGGTACTGGTTTCTTACAACCAAAATCCGAGCCATCGAGAATTATCAACGAAGGGACGTTAACGATGAGATAGGAAGCACCCTAAAGACGTATGTATTAACAATTTTTGAACCACTCGTGTTTAGAAATGTATTCTAGCGTTTTACCGCCTTTAAACATAACCAACGCGGCGACGCTAGGGTGATTGACGGCAACCCAACACTCACACCTCTGGCCGGTCTCAATGGCAATAAGGATTATCTCAACAGCTGTTCTTACTAGGCCGCGATAGGTTAACCATACTTCTCAGCGGGTTGCCGTTTTGGCGCAGATTAATAATTACTTAAGACAACTGTGAAACGAGATAGTGTACTATCGGCATTTGGCAATCTTTCTGGACACATTTGTGCAAACTTTGAGCAAAAGTTAATTCCCATACAATTAAAATTGAGAAATTATAAACAACTTCTGGAAAGATTCTTTTTAACTTTTGCATTACTTGGAGAGCCAACATGGGTTTTCCCGCAGAGAACTCGTATCAAGCTCGAAGACAAAATAACGTTCTTTGAAGAGATATCAGGAAAATAATAAATATTTCACCCAAACACTAGAAACTTGATTTTCTGATGTGCGTATGTTGCAAACTTGACGTCACACAGACTTTCTTACCTGAACAGAGGTAACCAGAAGAAGGTGCAGGAAGCAGCCGGAGTTCATCGTCGCGCACAATAGACTGGCCCATAAGTGACCTCGCAGTTCGCATATGGTGCTCAAAGGAGCCGACGATTAGATAACCCTAAACACTGTTTTTTGCGGCAACAGGAAAAAGCGAGTCATAAACAAGGACAGCTCGGGGAGGACAATGCAGCTGGTAAAACTGTCAGAAAGCTAGGAGGACCTTAGATACTAGCGTAGTATCTTTATGTAGTTGGCAAATATACACCACAATAACAACGGGCGGTCGGGAACCGCTCTGGCGCTGGAGTTGTTTGCCGCCCTTTGGTATCCGACGCGGCCCGAGGCAACCGCAGGCCGCAAAAATCACATAAGGCGGCTGAAGGCATTCAAACCCAGAAGGCAAACGCCGGCCTATCGTGGATTTGACTGAAGGAATTACAAAACGGCTTACTTCGTCTGAGTAAGAACTGGAACTGATAGAAGAAATGTTGGTTCGAATTAACTTTGGTTTTAAAAAAATGTAGAAACGAAGCAAGAGATGATGCGTGACCGATGCGACCCGACTTAAATCTTTGTGGTCATATGATCCCTCTGATCATAGCGGTGTAATACACGATATAGGAGCGCGTGAAAGGTCTTGTGCTGTTTGAAGTATGATGCAGTCGTGTTTCGCTTTAAACGTGTTTCAATTATTAACCACCCTGAGAATTAGTAGAATTATGCGTTTGGGAGAATTTTTTAATGCTTGAAAATAGAGGACAGAAAACTACGAAAGCATCACCTCACTAAAATTTCAAACAAGACACCCTTTTTTAACCGTTAACCCAAACCGTTACAAAACGAAAGCATATCTTTTCGATGGGAAATAGAACTTATGAAACGGGCTTGCACGACTGCCAACAACATTTGTATTTTCAGTCTGTTATACTAACCTTTCAATGTTTTACAAGCATGATTCTTTATTCACATTGCAGTAATAAATATCCGACAATTGTTGCGTCCCTCAGTTGCACAGAAAATCTTTCAGAATCCGCGTAAATGGAATACTATGACACGTATTCGGTTTGTAGGGCATGGCAAAAGAGAGGGACAACTGAACGAAGCGAAGCAAGAGGGCGGGCTGCACAAAGTGAAGGGGCACAGCAACTACTACTCGTTGGGGAAAAGCATCACAGCGGAATGAAATCCGAAGAACCACCATTATACATACAGGAAAGAACCGAAACGGTACAACTGAACTACTTCTTCTGCTCGAACATGCGCATTCTGTCCTTGACGGAGTGCGTCTTGGCGATGGGGATACACTCCTTGCGCGGTTCAGGGCGCTGAGATACGTCTCCTACACTAACTCTCCTCATTAGCTGTTCCTTCAAAGTGTCAAAGGAGAAGTCCTCCTTGCTAACGAATACAGGCAAATCTTCTGATTTTGAAGGAGACAAACGTTTCTTCTTTCGAAGAGCACCATCGTCCTGAAATCAATGTCTTCATTGACACATACAATTATTCTTACCTGGGTAATCTTCTCCTCAACCTTGATACTACCAGAAATTTTCTTTGGAATGCAGCTTTCGGAAGTCATTTTCTGAAGACCACAAAGAGAAGGTCGGCTTGGACAGGGGTCCTTCACGTCACCGGCAAATCGAACCTAAAACGGTGTTGCTAAATTTATCCAATAATTTGGTTTTTGTTACTTTAGCTAGTTTGTTGTAATTATTGATTTATGTATTCTAAAAGCGTAATACCAAGTTTTCTAAACAATCATTACGGATAAATGGAAGCACAATATGGATGTGGAATCATCGGATCTGAAATTGCGTACCCACTTTTTTCACTCAACTAAACTATATTAAAAAATTTAATTCAAAAAAATCCAAAAAATATTTTGACCTTATACAGTCCCTGGCTTTTAAAGGCGCTTATTGTGAAAACTATTTTTGGATTCGTGAGAAACGAAATGTCCTCCATATCTATGGCGTTGTGACTTTTGGAAAATACGAATCCCTACGTGATCCATGCGCGTAATAAGCGCCCGTTCAATTTCATTCTTTCACGGAATGCTTATAGCAAAAAGTTGTTCGTGTTGGTTATTGACACGTTCACAAGGAAGTAAGCAGCAACTGACACGAACAAAAGGAAAGATACAAAAGAATACGATAACCTACAGTTTTTCTCTCCTCCGAACTCTCCCGAGATTTAAGCTTATTAGGAACGCTGAGAACGGAGCTCCTTTTCAAGGTTGGATGAATTGGTAGCTTCGGAGCTTCGACTTTTGCACCGTCGTCTGTATCAGGAGTGATTTTGATCTAAAAACCTCAACAATTTATAAAATAGTGGTGCATTGCTTCACCTCGGTGACTCTTGTCTTTTGAATCGCTGATTTCTTTCCATCAATTCCAGTTTCAACAGTCGATTTAGCCTAAATTTGCTGTTCAAACGGAGTTTTTCGGTTTACTTACCTTTTCAGTAAAGGTGAGATCAGCCTTCCGTAGGCTAGTCCTCTTTGGCGTCACCTCAGCCTCTGCCTTGCCTTCCATTTTCTTGCTCACCTCATTGGTTGCAGTGAGGAAAGCCTTCTTGGTAGTTCCACAAGGAAGCTGAAACAAAAGCTTGTGATGTTTCACACAAATGAAACCATACAGTAGTTTGTTCTTTGATGGCCACAGAAGAAAGGGTGTTGTCCTTGAGAACTTTCCATAGCTGAACAACACTGCCATTTGCAGTTTTGTCTTCTTCGCGTCGGTTCTTTTCAGACTGAGACTTTAGAGTGTTTTGTTTCACGATCTTCTTCTTGACGGAAGTTATCGGAGTTTCGAGTTCAGGTGACTCCTCCTTCTTTGTGGTAACCTAAAACACACATCATCGTTCTTCAAGCCGAAACGGTTCTATCACAATTTCAGGGTCAATAAAAAAGATTTTCTGTTCAGCCGAACAAAAATAAATTGAAATGCAGTTTGGGAACGGGCATTTAAAAAACTGTTTGACATACCTCGCTAACTTTGACTTTGTCATGAGAGCTGTTAGTCTTCTCTACTTGTTCGATCTTCTTTCCATCAGACGTCAGTTGCAGCTAAAAAAAACCTTTTTGCCTTAAACTGCTAAGGTACCTTTTCCTCAGTGGTGGATGACTTCTTCCTAACACTAGTTGTTGTTGAAGTAGTAGTTGTTGTTTTCTTCTCAGTTGACATAGTAATGACGCTGGGAGGCTTGTCTTCTGAACAATTTACAAACTTTTCTCTGTTAAAATGGAACTTACCCAGTTTCTTTACCGTAGCTACTGACATAATGCTCATAGTGAGAGGATTGGCATCGCCGTTCAACTGGGTTAGGCGGGATTTCACAAGACTGCCGTTTCGAGATGGCGCTGGGCTAGTTTTAACTTCAAGGGTGGTTTGATCGATCTTCTCTTTCTCGGCATTTGACTTGAGAGATGACTGAAATCCCATTGTGTTTTCAGTATTTTTCAAAATTTACCTTCTTTCTGACAACCACAGTTTCTCCAGTCAAGACATTGTCTTTTGCAGAGGCAGTATGAGAGACCAAGCTTTCTGTGGATTTTCGGGTACTGCTGACATTCAGTACTCCATTTTCCTCTACTTTCTCCTTTTTTCGGAGTCCACCCTGAAAACCAATAAAGTGAATCGAGTAAGTTTTGAAGTAATGTAAGGTTTGATGTTGTAACTGGATAATGTGCTGTTGGAGGCAAAGCCTCAAACTTACAGTTCTAGTACCAACCCATGAAAAATTTCTGTATTACTATTATAAGTTTTTACACAAACAACTCGCAAAATGCTTTTTACTGCAAATAGAATATCCCGTAAAGCCCAAAATCTTAGTCAGAAAATTCCATTAGTCAATCCTCTTTTTTGTAAAGGGAGCTTACTTACCTGGCGTGACGGTTTTCTCTCCAAAACATCTCTGTTCTCCTTGGTGCTATCGCTGCTTTCCGACTTCTGAGCTTTCTTGTCACTCTTTGTAACAATTTCCGGAGAGCTGGATGGGGGAGGTCTTGGGGGAAGTAGAATTCCAGGTTCTGCCACTGAGCTCTTCTTTCGTTTAACCTCAGTTGCAGGCGACTTGGTGACGTCCTTCATGGATGTCTTGTCATTGCTGACTTCTTTGTCTTTGGCTTCTTTCTTCTCAGTGGACTTCGTATCGGCGGAGGTCTTCTTAATCGACTTCTTCTTAACCACTTTCACCTCATCCGGCTTCTTTTCTGACTCGCTGTCGGTCTTTTGATCAATCTGCAGATGAAGCTATATAGCGAGAAACCATAAAAACTCACAGCCTTTGCCTTCTCAACCTTTGGTTTTGAGACGGAGAGTTTCTTTTCCTTTGGTTTTGTCTCCTTCGGCTCCTCAGCTATCTCCTTGACCATTTCAAGCACATTCTAAAACAACTTAGTTTGTAAACGATTTTTGTTTTACCCCAAGGGAGATCTTGTTCGGCTGCTTGTCTTTCAATGGAGCGCAAACGGCAGCAACCTAGAATTTAAAATTAGATTCATTATTTCGGGAATTTACCTTTCTTTCCTTTTCCTCTGCCATTTTCAAGAGCGGATCGAAGAACTTCTGACCATTCTCGCTCATTCGGTCCCGAAGCGAATTCCGCAATCGATTCATTTCGATTAGGAACTTTACATAGATTATCATGCGCTGAAAAGAAATCAATAAACAATGTTAACAATGTGCGCACTGAGAATTTCCTAGATGGAAAATAAGGTTCTAGTTATGTAGAGGCGGTGCGAGACGAGCAGGAGCGGAACAGATCGCATGCCGCACTTATGCATAGCAAAGGAGTCGGGGTCCCCCGCAATGGGATTTCCACGAAACCGTGTTAATTTTGAGGCTAGCAGTGTTAGTCCGACACCAGAACCTACCCAGAGCTGCGGTGCGGAAGGCTGTATAAAATAGAATTTAGGGGAGGAAATGTAAGTGTTTTGTCACCACCAGAACCGTTTGAATTTTAAAGTTGTATAATTGAAGCTTAAGTGAATTCCAAACTAGAAAACGTGAAATTTTGCGTACAAAGAGTATTACAGTTTCAAATTAAAGTATAAATTGTTGCTTTTTAATTAGTGGAATTAGTGTACTTGTGTTAACGTTTAGTAACTGTGCATATTTTGATTCGTTTGCTGGTGGTGTCAAAATGGAAAGCAAAAGTTTGACGTGTGAATATTCAAAAGCCATGAAAGACGTCCAAAATTCAGACATACTCGGAACTTCCTCTTTGCGTTGTAGCGCATCATCATGCGGTTGTCGATCTTCGGTCCTTCGGCCGGCTTCTCGAGGTTCGCATCTATCATGGCCTTCTTGCGGTGCTTTGCTATCCATGGATGAGATAGGCATTCGGCGGGCAACATGCGCTTCCTGGAAACCAAATGAAAACATAACGAGCTGTGGCAACCAAACCGTTGATCATACACTAGGAGCCTCGAAACGAAGTCCTTAGCTTCTTCTGAGACTAAGTCGAATTCCTCCGTAAATTCCCAGACTCCCTTCTCAACATTGCAGTAAGTCTCTCCCAAGTTATCTCCAAGGAATGGAGAGTAACCGGACAATCTAATATTTAGGTGTATTCAGTTTAACAAAATTAACTTACAAAATATATGTAATTACGCCAATGCTCCACATGTCAGTGTGGTAGTCCAACTTCTCGAACTTAATAACTTCAGGGGCTGCAAACTCAGGAGTTCCGGCCATGTATTTCAGTTCCTGAAAGTGGTTTCTTGCATTCAGCAGTTTATGGGGTTTTTGAAGGATTCTATGACGCTCGAGTTTTCCCGTGATTCCAGGTCAATACCCAGATTCTTGAAACTTTATGAAATAAGTTTAATGGAACCCTAGAATTTGAAAAGAACAGTTTATGTTCTTCTACTTCTAAGTTCGGAAAATAACTAGGCCTTCGTTAACAACGATATATTTTCCTGAAGTAGGAAAACCAATTTCCTATAATTCTCTATTTACCCCCAATAGGTGCTACAAAACAAGGACTCAAAACATCACACATTCAAAATCAATAGCTTATGCGCGTAATCGTACAAAAGACTGGTCGACTTGGAAAGTCAACAGGTCAAATGACCACAAAAACGGAATTTTTGAGTTTAAGATGTATTCAAGTATAAATGCATCGTTAAACGTTGCGAACGCTCTGCATAGTCTTTCAAGGTCCTGTCTGTTAATTCATGACTACTATCGTTACCCGTTGGTCAGTTCAGACCCATTTTCTGCATTTTCTAGTATCCTTCAGCAATTCTGGGAAGACGCGCTAGGATAACATCGCATTGTGTAGCATTGAGGTCGCATTCACGCCTCATGTGCGAGCATTCGAGTGCATCGCAGCCGGTCCTACGTTGCGCAGACAAACAACGACTTACTTGCGTTCCGTCGTAATATCTGGCGAGACCGAAGTCGATGAGTTTGATCCTGTTGCCCGTCTGGGAGACGCACATGATGTTCTCCGGCTGAAAATTGAAATAATGAATCAATTATGGATTACAAAGTCTCAGGAACTGCGAAATTGGCTCGTGTACGAAAGCCATCGGTTGAGATAGATTTTTCAAGCTTGCTTGATGTCACCAAGTTGCCTACAGAGCAAAAAATTGATTGGCCGATAATTTAGTACCTTGTTATTTGATATTGTCAACATACCATGATGTGTTATAGTACTGAAACAACCCGATGAATGTTCTGATCATGTTGGCATTTAGCCAACAAATTATTTTGCAAAACCTTCGATTCAAAATTCAAATTCAGATTTCATTATTGTTATACCAACCTTCATATATTGTAAGGTAACCTTTCAGTGGTTATTGTCGAAACGACCACCCCTATCCCCATGAAGATGTGTTTCAACCTAACAGTCTGCCCTTATAAAAATTTGTCCAACCGGGCCCTGAGCCTCCGTGAAGATTTATTTTAAGCGCGGGCTCTTTTTGCGTCCCGTGCCGATCTGTGATGATCTACGTGACCGGAAACGTTCGTCCCAGGTGTCAGGTGGCCGTCGGCATCCCGAGAAACCCCGCATGACGTCAAGTAGCAGGTCAACAGCAGTTGGCGTGAAAAACAGTCTACAGAACTCGTGATTTGACTTGAACTTTTCAGAAGCCGCCAAAACAGGATTAGAAACGTCATGGAGCTGCAGTCTGGTTGTTATTCCCTATATTGTGTAAAGGACACTTATACTTAACTACGTTTAATATCTAAGAGGAATTGTGATAAAAATATAGCCATTAAACCCCTAGGAATTCGACGACTGTTTTTGTTCCCACATTTATTCGTCCTCGAGAACCTCTGCACATAAACTCAGGCAGCCGTAGAGAACCAAAAAACAGCGGCAAACGGTGGGCTTTGTTGATGCGATTGCACACCTTTATATCCAAGTGAAGGATGTTCTGCTGGTGGATGTAGCTGATGGCCTCGCACAGTTGGCAGACGATCATCGCTACGGCTTGCTCTGTCAGGACGTAGTTCTCATCGGCGACACGGTCGAACAGTTCGCCTCCTCTGACCCTGAAAACAAAGGAATCTTTTTTCATATTTCTTTTGGGTTTCTACTACTTATTAGTTCGCTTAAACACAAAAAAACAGGGTTGATGGTCTAGGTGGCGCGAGCTAACACTTTGTGGATCAGAAGTTTGTACGCTCCCTGAGGCAACCCAGCCTACCAAACCCTAATAATTGTTACATTCGTAACATGTCAACAAGCAAAATGTTTTGTGAAACTGTGCAACGCCAGGAAGAAATCTGAACCCGTTTAAAAGCAGGTCCCTCAAAAAATGCCTTTCGAAAGGCCGCGAAACTTTTTGCAAACCAGTTTTGCGACAATGACTAATTTATGTCATGATTATCGTCGCTGGTTTCATGAAAACATCGAATGTTTTAATTAATCTAATTAACTGTCTCCGTCTTAGCGGAACGTAATAGCTCGCGAATTCCAGCCCAATGTCTGTCTGCGTGATTGCGAATCGGCGCGTCTGATTCATTCTAAAAGGCGTCGCAAAGACATACATCGCCGAGCGGGAAGAAACAAAAAAAAATCCTTTTCTCCAGGAAAGAAACTTACACTTCCATAATCAGTACGACGTCGTTTGTGGTGGTATAAAAGGCGTCGAAGATTTGAGCTATACGGGGATGCCTCAGCTGAGTCAAAATGGAGACTTCACGCTCCACTTCTTGCCTGTCTGCTTCCTGAAAAAGACATATTATACGGGGTTTTTATGAATAAAAACATACCTTTCTAATCTTGATAAACTTGGCCGCAAATTCTCGTCCCGTTGATTTGTCTTTGACTTGAAAGACTTTTCCAAACTTTCCACTGAAAGTAAACTATTTTCTTTAAAACCTTGAAAACTGACTCTCCGATATGCTTGGAAATCTGGTAGCATTGGTCAAACTTCACATTAGACCTAATATTGTCGATTTTCTTTACATCAAAGGGAGGAGCCTCGTCGGCCTCTGAAATTGCATGTTGAAATTTGACAAAAGAACAAGGGTACCTGAGGGGTAATGCTCGTCGACCTTGATCTTCCCCCCAGAGGTTCCGGGTTCGGACCCCATCGGGACCTGCAAGGAGAAACGTCGCCTCATCATGGCGACGAAGCGCCGAGAATGGGGGAAAACGGTGGCATTTTGGGCATTTCTGACGCATTTCAGAAGCGCTTTCAAAGGGAATAGTGATGTGAAAGTCAGACAAGTGACAAGACATGGCATTTGTTTTCTTTTTTTGCTTTGTTTTGCGACTAAGCTGCCTTAATCCTAGAGAGAATCAGCCTTTGATAGGAGGAAAACCTGACTATTGTTTTTCCTAACATGTTTTATTGTCATAAAAAGTTTTTTTGAGTCAACAATAACAATTGAAACAAACAAATATGTTTGTCAAAGCAGTATTGATGAAATGAGCGATAAATTTCAAAATTTATGTTGGGAAGCGGAAGAAATTTTGGGAGGGCACTGTATTTAACATCCGGAAGCTGCTCGAATCTGTTTAATCATCGAATCAGACACCCTGACCTTTTCTTGTTATTAAGAAAACAGCCACAAAAGAAGCGGCAAGAAAACAGAGCACCGGCTTGTATTTGCCAAAAGGCTGCGACACAGTTGTTAACAATATTTGTACAGGAGTATCCGAAAATCAGAGTGGCGCACCCTCTTCTTCCAAAAATAGAGCTAAGTAAATAATTTTTCGAGAGATGCGAGGCGAGAAATAGTTTCGAGATGAGAGCACGGGCTACAATGTGCGATGGAGTCCGGCGAATCGATGATTTCGGAGCGTAGACACAGCATATGATAATTTGAATAACATGACATAGACCGCGTGCGAGCCCGTTCCCGTAACATTAAAAGAATATACGAAGTTTCATTTTTGGATTTTAGGACTTGGGAATAGGAATCATTTCCGAAGTAAAAACTAGCACATAGCAAAACATCATAATATCTACATGTAGTTGATTGATATAAAATAGGAAAGAACTGAAAAACAAGGCAAACGACCCAGGAGTTAGGTAAGGAATCATGCGTGTGGTTGTTTTAAAGTTAAAGTTTTATATTCGTCTAAAACAAATTCAGTCTAAAGTCCGAATGACATCAAGTAGTAATGATAAATTGTATTTTTGCATCATTTATAATTTTCCGATTCAGAAGAAATCAGCAGACATTGAGTGCACCATGATTATAGCTAATGTAACAAAGTGCACGTGGGAAGGCTTTTCATTAACCTATTGACAAATTTGTGCTGAGCATTCTGAATGCAAAGTTAACGATGCGCAATCAAACAGGGCAAATCAAGAGCACATTTATATAATTGCAGAACTCAAAAAGTTTTTCTGCAAAGAAAATTTTACAGAAAATACAAATATAGCCTTTCTAGATGTGGTCAGGAAACGTAGCTACAACTGATATGCGGTCCGGAAACGTTTGTACTGTGCGAAAATCACCGCAGAATCCATCGTAACCTTTTAGTCTAAAAGCTTTGCGTCTGCATGTGGGAAGTGATATCATGGGTTATTCAATCTTAAAGTAGAAAAATGTCACGCGATAAAAAGTTTAACAGTGTCGTAACGTCTAAATTACCACGCAATCACATCTGGTTGCAGAAAAGTTCGCAAACTCGCCAGACTTCATTTTGCAAAGGGAAATGTTGTTTGTGTTAAACAGATACATATGTGCATGGTAGCTGCTGAAATCTTGTGAGCGAAACAAAAATTGTTTTTGGAAAGTGTCTGTTGTAGTTGTTATGGCATATTTGGCTCAAGAAGCCAAAAGTGCCAAGGAGTAAAGATCGCGGGTATTGTGCAGGTAACGGCAAGGTTTGCATTCCTTGAGCAAATTTGATACAAAAGAGGTAGGTACGCGCGAAGGCATGCACGCCAACAGGAAAGGACAAATAGAGAGCCGGTTGGACCGTCTGGGGCGTGAACTCTGCCGAGAACACGCAGTGGCAATACGAAATGCGTGTGGTCTGAACATGCGACAGGACAGAAATTTGAATCAAAAAGATATAAACATATTTGTATGTTTGCGGGGACCTGCCATTACACCAATACATAAAATGTTGATATTGTCGGCTTTCACATAAATCAGTTTGAATGAAATCAGCTTGCAATGCGGTGAAAACAAGAAGGAATGTCGCTAAATGTTTTAAGACAAAGAACAACTGCTCAATTTTTAACATTATGGCGATTTAAGAGAAAATCCTAATTTTAAAGCCTATTTGTTACAGTTCTCCTAATGAAAATCGCTTTTACAAGTTTTGTTTGTTCACACAAAGATGAAAATCATACTTAGGTTTACCAAAAATCAGCAAAAACTAGAAGGAATTGATTCAGTGGATGTATCGTCCACTGAATCTCACGCTTGTCGTTTGTCTTTAGCTCACAGCTGCCGAAAGCTCACGTAGAAAACAAAAGATCTTGGGAAGATGAAAATCCTATACATTTATATTTCCAAAAACCCACCCACTGAGAGCAATCCGCAAACGCTGCGTCCATCATTGTGTGTTAGTGAATTGTTATCTTTGAGTTTTCACAGAAGGTTAACGGAGGGGAATGCGCAGAATGTAAAGAAAACAGTTCTTATCAAGGGATCAGTGTGCATCAAGGGAGGCCAATAAACATATTTTCCAATGGGGCACTGGAAATGAAATCGCGTGGGACTCGGACAACGGCTACGAGTGAATAAGCGACGGAAATGCGGGCGGTCGCAGGGGCGTTGACTGTTTTTGTTGCAAATCATGACTAATGCGATAGAGTTCTCCAAACAGTGGTCATGGGAATGAATTCCTCGTTGAATTATTGAATTTATCTTCAATCACGCGGGAAAACGAGTTTTTATATTTTGGAAAGTCAAATATTCTTGGCGTTTTGCCACAATGGCGTCTTCAAGGGTTTCCCATTCGTTACAATATAGATAAGAGCGCATAAATCTATTACGTAACAAATAACAATTGTAAAAGTGTTTTTGTGACAGGCAAGGTGATAACAATGGAGAAAACAATAGTTCTACCTGCCAGATCAATTATAAAAGCATTACGTTATCATTTACACAATTTTGTTACGTTTCCAAAAAAAACTGTAATAAAGTTATTTAGGAAAACTCCAACGTAAGAAACGTTACAAAATGTTATTTTCGTATATTTTTTTCGTTAATATATGTTTCACTGGTTTTGTATCTAAAACAAAGTCTAGGGAATGGTTTGAAAAATTCAACCTTTTTACGATACAAAGCTCACATTTTAAAACACATAAAAGCATATTTCAGTACCTTGAATCGTTAATAAAATTTGTATCTAAAGCAATGTTTACAGTTATCTAAATTATCAAAAAACAGAATTTTTAACACAAAACGATCTGCAAGTAAAACGTGAGTTTTAAGATCTGTTACATCCTCCGGAGATCAGTTAACTATTTACCTTGTTCACTTTATGTTATCCTTCTTGAACAACATCATTTAACAAACGCTGGTAACGTTATTTACTTTTTACTTCTCAATGCAGTTTTTATAAAGTTTGTTTCAGAAAAACAAAAACTGTTGTACAAAAATCACAAAAGACCAAAACGCCAAAGCCGACAGTTTACGGATTAGCGTGAGGAGCGACACTTTGCTCAAAACCAGTTCCGAAGGCCGAGATCTTCAGGAAAAACTAATTGCGCTTAATCACTCTCAGTCAAGTAAAAATCAAGGAGCACTTTGTCTAGAGAGGGTGTGGCAAGGGGTTCTTAAATTTTACTCGGAAAAAGAATTGTCGTCGGAGGCGGGGGAGGGAAGCGCCGTTTTCTAATAAATGTGGCTGTGCTACCACATGCCTGACGCACTGGCGCCGGAATGAAATAACGTTTCACTAGAAACAAATTGGCGACGTCCGACGCATACATCGGAATCCCAGCCGTGTCGCTAATTTTAGAAGAAAAAAAGTTTGCACTTTTACATGTATGGTTGCGAGGAAAAAATAAGAAAAACATATGAAATATATTTACAACAAAGGACTTTATTATAGCGTGATCATAGATGCTACAATGAGCCAAAAAATCTAGTAATCGGTATCGCATTTATCGATATCCGGCCGCAATGTGTCTTCGGTTAAGCCAGCGCTGTTTACACAGCGCAAAACGCCGCCACACGTGTTGAGGAAAGTTCCTCGATCGCCCACGTCAAGGAGCACGTGAAGTCGTGACATTCGCGTAATGACCGTTAAAATCACTGCTATTGTCACGGGTAACATGGATTTGAAAGGATACTAGCAATATGCAAAGCAAGGTTTTAGAGATTACAATATTCTCCAAGTTTTTGGCGAAATAAAATATGTACCAACTTCAAGGATGAGTGCGAACGGTAAGCCTCAACTACAACAGTTGCTGCAACTATGCTAGACGCCCATTTGGTTTTTTGTGGAGCGGAGTTGTCAAAATATTCTGAATAGTCACAGTCGGGGCTGCAAGGAAACCAAATAGTCTGCTGTTGCTGAGGCAAACATCCGGAGCCAGATCGTAGAAATTGTTGTTTCCGGTCAAGAAATGGACATTTCTGGAGAGTGTCACAAATCGTATCGAGTGTTTTTCTTACTTTTCCCAATAAATATCAACTTATTTGGTAAAGATGAGGATAGATCTCGCGTCTTTTAGATATGCGAATTGGACTCTGTCTACGAGCCGCTAGGGAAACTTCCCAACCTAACATTTTAAGAGGTTTTTTCACATATGGAAATGGGGGTAATATAAACGCATTCAATGTCAATCTCAACTACGTTTTAGTGGTAAATCCCCGTTGGGCATCAAGCACTCAATAGGTAAATTTATGGTAAGTACAGAGCCCTTTTTTCACTAGTAGCGGGTGGCCTTTACGTGAGCATTAGCGAGAACCCATTGCTCCCATTTTCCTGATTGTTTGCAAGTCTACCTTCTGCAACACTTTGAACGCATGTCACAGTTGGTGCGAACTTCAGCCACCTTTCTGGTCCATCTGCTCATTGTTTAGCTATACGGAGTCACTTCCGACTGTTTATATTCTAATCACTTTAGCAGTTTGTCAGTTTTCCCTCTCGAAGGCGACCACCCGAATCCTGACATCGCTGAGCGCGAACAGTTTATTATGGTCTAATGTTCCAGTCACGGACTCATCCCTCCGGTGTTTTGGCTTCAGAGACCCTTTCTTGTAAATCGGCTGGAGCGAGGCATAAAACTGCCTTGTTGAAGCGATGAGAATGCATTGAACGTGGCAGGTCACAACCAATTTCTTCTTCGAAGTGAATCGTCTTACTATGAATCCCAAACGTACGTTTTCTATACGTCTTGCAAATCAACTTGAAAACTCTTCAGATAAACTAATGCAGCAAGAATAAGCTACCAAATATCTGTTCGTTTTCAAAATGAATCATGTCAACCATTGAAGTGTCTTTCGACACAACCGCGAGCACCTTGACACGAGCAAAAACGTAGTTGTTAAGTGCTCTACGGAAATCTAGACACTGTAAATGCTTCATGTTTTCTTTAAAACTTGCTTGAAAAACATTTGCACTGAAAAATTCTTTGAAAACAGTTAAAGAGGAGACGACCAAAAACAAAAAGAACTACAAGAAGCAGCGGGATAACGTTCAGTTATGTCTAGGAAACAAATTAGTAAAGCTTTGAAACATATAGCTCCGCAAGTCTGCAGGTGCATGGTTCGAAACGGGTGAATGCAAAAAGAACATGACAAAAACACGTCTTTCTAAGTAAAATATACCAATTATATAAATTGGTTTACTCTGCTTTAACACAGTGAATGAATTTCATACGTTGTAACGGCGTCAGTATGAGATTATTGTTTGAATCCAATCGATAAAACAATGTCAAGAAGTTTTTTGTTGCTGTAGTTGTAGTTGAGATGGCCGGCGATTGTATGGCTGATGTTAATTGATCAATTAAGGTCATTGGAGGGAGCCGCCCTCATCGATTAATCTGCCGTTATTACTCGACCAAGACGATGTCATCTAGAAACACTGACTATTATTTGCCACAGTGGATATTCTTTGACCCAAACACAGACTCCTTTCCCCTTCATGTAATCCCAGAACATATACTATTTCAGATTCTTTGTAAGGTATGCTAAAACATGGTTTCCCAGTTTATACAAAAGTTTAGATGCCTCCTTTTACACTTTGTAGATTGCGAAAAACTTGCTCGGAAATGAATAGCTCTGTCGAAAATAATAAAAAATCGTTTTCTACCCGTCCCGGCATTGGGGTGAATTTAATGTGTGGCGTAATAAAAAATCGGGTAAATTTGTAACATATTATATTTTTATATGCACATTTAGATGAGTGTATACATAAACGGAAACGATTTTAAACTCAGTTCCGGTTGGAAATCGAGGATTTCTGGAATTTCCTTTCACAAGATTTCAATGGTTTGTTCTATTTATTCCCTCGAAGCACAATTTCGTCATGGAAAGTTTTGCTCCGGCATTCTTAAAAATCGTTGTCCCAGTTAGCTGGAAAAAACAATATTGATGCAACTACAATCATTATTTCAGGCAATAGGTGATCCGAAAATGTCATTATTCACCTACCTAGCCAATTTTTTCGAAGATTTGAAACCAAAGTGTGATTTGTCGGAAATGGTCGTACAGGAAGTTCAGCCGCATGAAAATCTATTACGAATTCTGAACGCTATTTCCGTAAGATCTGGACAAGTCTTTCTTGATAGTATTCAAAACCAAAGAAGTTTCTGCGATTTTTTCAAAGATGTAGGTTTCAAAAAAAGACAAGTGTTACAAAGCTATAGGCCGCGTTTTCTTCCAATCTCATTTACGAGCAGAGGAGGCGATTCGAAGACAATTTTCACGTTGTGAAGAATTTCAAAACCTTCATGGTTCATGGAAGCAATCATAGTGTTTCTGATTTTGTGACACTACTGCTTGTAAGAAAACTGAAAAGTAAACTTCTTGAATCATTATTTTTTCAGAGTATTGTTCGTAGTCGTGATGTTGGAACAATAGAAGAACTTAAATTCGAAGTTAACCAGAGTAAAGTTGAAATGTATCAAGAATTTCCGTGGTTTGATCAAGCTCCGCGACTTAAGGCACTGATGCAATATAGAACCTTGTGGGACGCATGTAGCACAAATGAAGAAATACCATATAACATCTATCTAATGAAAGCAGGAGGAAAATATTTGGTTATTTCGGTGATGGGCTTCGGACCGCGTCAGGTGAAAGATGAATTTGTTTACAATAACTTTTTTTTCAGAGTTTCACAATTAATTTTGAATTGAACATGCAAAATGTGTTAGATCGCATTATTGCTAAACTTCAGATCAAAACGTTTCCTGAATGTCGCCGTAAAGAATTTCTGAACTTCAGCATTCAACAGCAATCTGCAATTCTTCTAGCTGCTTACAATCAAGAAAATTGAAAACCGATACAAGCATAAAAAGTAGTTTTTTTCGTTTTTCTTAAAAAACGATGCTCAAGCTACGATACAAACTGGAAGCAATACACTTATGTTT
>LNBV01010936.1:477-12220 GCA_001513535.1 Oscheius sp. TEL-2014 | reverse complement strand
ATTTTTAAGTGTATGCAGATTTTCCAAAATTACCATAGCTTTCATTCGTTTTTGAACTTCTACTGAAAACATTCTATCTAGAACTGCAATCAAACTGCTGAAGTTTGATTTGTTTCACTGTCCTCGTTTAGGTTGTCTCCCATCAACATGCATCTGGATTCTACTACGGCGCTCCTTCCCCAAACGGTTACATGCGGATGGGCTCGCACTCCTACGGTTCCTACAGGCCACCTCCGGACTTTGTCAATGATTACGTGAGTAGTGGCATCTTTTCGGTTTCTGAGAGGCCTTCGCATTGTAACTCATTCCGCGGTCTTCCGAGAGATCGCCGCTTCTCAATCAAAACAAGTTGGACATGTGGCACCTGCTGAAAAAGCGAAATCTATGGGATTTGTTCGGCCATCCGCTATAAAACTGGGTAATGACGAGCACGCCTGTTGTTATCCATCTTCCAACGGCCGCGGTTTCTCTGATGTTACAACCTCGTGGACCCACTTGTCGTTGGCAGACTGCCACGCTTGGCGGACAAAAGAACCTGGCTCATAAAGTGTCGGAACGGCCGCCCCCGGTGGATTGAAGCCTTTGTACTACGATTTCAAATTAACGCTTGCGGTCCACGCTGTATTAAAACTACAAATAAAATGTAGCCGTCAACTGATTGGACCAGCGAGGCCATCAGGATTTTTAAAATAGGGAAGCCAGAGTCTATTAAAAACCGTCTTTTATTGATTTTCATGTTTCAAGAAACACGAAAGTTGCTGAACATGTAAGCTTTAAAAAAACTTAAATCTTTAGTAGAGATATGGTAGTGGTAAATTATACAGCTTACACTGTTTATGTTTATTTAAACACGTTTCTTTCAATCTCGCGCCCTGGATTCAATCCGTTGCACAATTATTTGTCGTCAAAAATAGATTGCTAGTATCACATGACTGTCTAGTGTTAATCTACAAATTATATGGTTGAGTGACGCTCCGGCCAAAGTGCAGTGACGTCAGCAATTCCATAAACGTGCTATGGATGCTCTGAAAGTGTGAAGGGAAACTATATATGAGTTGCAAAGATCATTACACCAATAACAACGCGGAAACTGTTCTCTTTGAAAGGTGTTTTTGTTTCAAAGTGAAAACGGATTCGCATGGTTTACATTGTGATTCCAATCCAGAAGTTTTTGAAATGATTTTAAAGAAATCTACAAAGTGAGAAGAGAAAAACTTTGTTCTTAAAAAGCCACTTGTTGTGTTTTTTTACAAACGCGAATTACTAAAGTTGGCAATGGGCCAAAAAAGCTGTAGCTATCCTTGAAGAACGAAGCACGCTGGGGTTTTCTGCAAATTCCAAAGTCTGAAAAGCGGTAACGATTACTTTTAAGCAAAAATACAGGACCTAAACTGAAACAAACCAATATTAATGGGTCACTTTTTTCATGGTCTTTTCAAACTTGTTATCTTTGATTCAGTAGGGTCTACCATATGATTTACCACACTTAGCTATTGTAACTTCTGCAGCAATTTGCTTTCAAAATTAGCTGAATGTGTAACGGCAATCAGTTGATCTCGTGGCTGAACCCATCCGAACGTAGTTACAGACAGATGGTTGCCAATTGTACGAACACAGATTGAAAGTCGCACAACATTCAAGCACTTGATCACCTGCTTTCAGGTCCCATACCCTACCACTCATCTGCCCTTGCCACCTTCTCCAATGATGTCACCGGGTCCTATGATGAGGAACAGCTCGCGCCACAGTACCCAGCACAGCAACCAAAGCAATGTGAGCTATTTGTGCTTTCCCATAGGGACCAGAATAGCAACAAAGTGAGGGACAAATCTTGACGAGAGGAGTGATAGAGATCATAAAAAGGTGCGCGCATTGTAATGGAGAAACAGCGTGCATCGCTCAAATCTGCTGACAGCTCACACTTTCTCTCGGCACACGCATTGGTGTCTTCGCACATGCTTTTTATGAAGTTTTCTGAATTTACGTTTGTGGAAAATTGAATGAATTTTGTTTTTAGGAGTCCGTGGGAATTCATTCCTGGAACACGGAAAAGTCTGAACCTCCGAGAGGAGACAACTGGAGAGATTACATGAAACCAAGGGCTATTGAAGAGGAGGATCCGTATGCTTGCAGGGTAACTGTTAAAGTTTTCGCAAACTTATTTTGTTACAGGATTTGAATTCAAACTTTGCCGAAACTCCTATTCTATCTGGAACGAGCTCTTCTGGAAGGGCTAGGTCACATTCTCCAAGAAAAGAGAGAAAAGGGCCGGTGGCAGAGGAACAAGCTTCTAGGTGGAAATTACTGTATTATTCATTTTTTGAAACTTCAGGTCAAAATCTCCCCAGAAAAAGCGCCATGTCAGCAATACCCTCGATTACTTGAACAGTCAATGTCACTTGGAGGGTTGCTCCGTCGCTCTGGTCGTTCACGTAAGTCTAGCAAATAGTTTACGGCCAAAAAACGACGTTTCTGGTCCTTGGCGGTCATTTATCTTTGCCTTGCTTTGACTCTCTTTGATCTACGACAATGACTCCGCTTTTAAACTTTAGCCACCTGTTATCTTCTGTCTCCTTCCGCGTTTCAGGCCTCTCGTTTTCTTGTCTGTCGTCATCAATTATGCCATGCTTCTGAGTACTTCAAGGGGATTCTGCTCACACATAGGCGACATGAAGACATTCATGTAAGGTTGAAATTTTAAAATTCAAACTGCTGAATACTTTCAGGTTGCAGTGTCAGGGCTAAGTCATCCACCACCAACAACACAATTTCGGTGGTTTATCGAAAGTTGTATTCCTTGTCCAGCGCTGAAAGACATTGAAGGTTGAACACCTTTGTTTTGTTTTTAAGTTTTTTTCACAGATGACACTCTGGAAACCTGCATGAGGCTGTCCAAGAGGTTTCAAGCCAGTGGTCTAGAAGTACGGTGTGGGAAGTACATCATTGAAAGCGTAATAGACACACTCTGTTTTGAAAATTCGGATTTCAGGCTTGCAATCGACAGCCTATTGTTGCTCTCTGCTGGCTTAATTGGTGCTTAAAGCACAAGTTCGATCAACAGGTAATGCGTATAACATGTCTGAAAATTTGCGTTGTCTTATTTTCAAAAGCTGCACATGTTTTTAAGCTCCCGACCTTAGTGTGTTGGTTGCAATCAAAAAATAGTTATATTTTTCGTTTTAAACAAAAGGCGAACCTACTTCAACTTTTGGCTTATTCAATGACAAGGCCGAAGATTACTTTAGGTGTTGGCCGCGTTTTAAAACTTACTACTTCTGCCTCTTTTTCTAAGAAAACGTTGCGATTGACCCGAACAGACTCGCTTGTTTTGTTGAAAAGTTGTAGTTCATTAATTTAGAAACAAGAAAAACTGCTTAGAAACAAACCCAAAACCAAGTTTTCCGATCAAATCAAAATCCTGGGTTCGAAAAGTTAAGATTAGCAAGAAAATTATTCAATCGTTCCACTTATTTGGCCCTTGAAACTCTTTTATGCCCCATTGAAAGTTTTCTTTATTCAAACAGTTTTTGATTTCATTCTTGACTCAAGTTTTCGTAACTCTTCACTTGTGACGTATCAAATCTACAGTACCCCTCTCCGTGGGTGTTATTGACTACAAAATCCTACAGCTGTCACGAATTCGTGCGGCCACATCCGATTGCCCGACTTTCTTTTACGTCAGTCGCGTGATGGTTCCACTGATCGCGGAAACGGCTCACTCGTACTGTACATCCGAGTACATCCGGGAATTACCGTGTTCAGGTCATCACCTCGTGCCTTCCCTGTGTGGCTCGGTTGTCACTGGCAAGCCTCGAACAACACAGACACATGATGAGTGAGAAGGTTTTCGCCGATATTCTGGCGGCAAAACTACGAGGGTGTTATGAAAAGGCAGGGAACAGAAGGATAAAAGTGACAAAAACAATCTATTTAGGCAGTTCACGTCTTCAGGACAATCCATAGAATGGATCACTTTTCAGTAGATGTTGATCATTGTCCTAGGTGTAATAGGAGCAAAGAAGGAATGAGGATACGGGTAAATGCTGACCCTTGCAGGTTAGTCACCCATTTTTGAATTTAAAATCATTCTTCTTAGGAAACAAATCGGATGCGACCGCTGTCATCACACTGGTTGTGAAATCGAGGCAAAGGCAGGCGAAGATCTTCAGGTATCTTCCGATTTTGAAGCTTATAGATCTGAAACTCACTTAAAAGGCCCTACAATTTGAAATCTGAAAAACAGGGGGTACCCAGAAAATAAAAAAGTAAACCTTAAAATTGCTTTCATATATTGTTGTTTACTGTGTTTACGTTTTTCGAGCCAAATTGATAACCTTTAACCGCTCTTCTTTGAAGTAGTTTGAACCAAACTTCCGAGCCCAACTTCTGAGGTTAACCTACTGTAATATGATGAGTAAAGCGATGAAACCGCAAAAGTTTCATTTTTTTTAATTTCTTTTTACAAATAACAATGGCTGTTTCCATTTGCTGTTACCGCAATTGTTGTGCGTTCAACTTCAAACAGTGTTCCAAAAAAAAACTGACCTTTTCGAAAGTTCTGTTGTCGTCATATTTTCTTGATGTGAAAAACTTTGTTATCTGTTTCCGGAACACTAAAATTTGAACAAATGAGGAAGTGCGTAAAACACAGCGTAGAAAATCATTATTTTCACATAATTCTTCTGTTTTCTTTCAAATTAACGATGTACGTGAGAAATGTACTTATCTCCACGGTTGTCCCATACACAAATATGTGTTCCCACGTCCCTGCAGTCAATTTGCAAAAACGTGCATATTGCCTAGTATGGTAATGTGAAAAACGTGGCGTTCATTCAGGAAACTAATATGTCGTTTGATTGAAGTTTTCTTAAACTTGGGGACTTTGCAAAAAGTTGTAATAGTTATTGAAAAATTTCGTTTAACAGAAAACATTGTGAAAATGTAAAATCACAAAATTTCTGAAATATACAGAAAGAGTACATAACGGGTTAAAATAGTTCTGGTACAAGAGACGGGTAAATGTTTGTTAAAATTCGAATGAACAGAACATTACAATTAATTGAAAACCAACATTCGACTTTTGAAAGACATCTTATAACTTTAGTTTCAAAGAAAAATAACAGTTTTTTAGGCTTTCTATCAATGCCCTCATGCCTTGCTTCCACTCAACGACACGACCGACGAGTGTCATTGTCAAACTCCATCCCTTGCTCTTCACTTAGGTAAAGTTTAAAAATCAGTAATACAAAAATTTTTTTGAGGTGCTGCTCATGCTCCACAACGCTTAGATATCCCTATTCCCAACGAAAAGACCAAAAAAGAAAAATCAAAGTCGCTTGAACGGAAAAGTCGGCGTAGGGATAAATCGCATAGCGAAGGCTGACATAAGCACAAATAAAGGTTTCTCCTTTTATTTATTACAAAAATATCAATGAATGAAAACATTATGGTTACCAAAGGCAATGAAAGAACGGGAGGAGAGACAGCATTGTGAGCATTGAGAAGAAAGGAGATGAGTTGCAGAAGCTTCCTTTGCAGAAACATTCGGTAGCCTTGATTCTGAAATCACAAGCTAAAACGTGTTTTTGAAATTAAATTACCCTCTGATTCCAATTTCCCGGCAGCCTTCTGAACGATCGTCGTTTTTTTCAGCGCACCTTTTTTCCACATAGAATGTTCCGTCCTGAAATTACTTAAGTATGCATGAGCAAACGACGGGGAACACCATTTACCGATTGAGAAAAAGAACACTCTACCCGGTTTTTTTGGGAAAAAATCATTTGTTAAGTAAAGACAACTGGAAAATTTATGCATTGCTGAATGTCTTCTATTGAAAACTGACAATTTTGATTGAAAGTTACGGTCACCTACAAATGTGAGATATATAAAAGAGAAAACCGTTAATTTTTGTATTTATGCCAAGATTTTCATAGAGTTTGTGCTGACTGAAAACTGTTTTGAAAGTCAATATTTCTGATTAAAGTCTGCAAAATTTAAACATTGAGGTACCTTAATGTTTTGTTGTTGTTTTTAAAACTACATTTTTCCTTGTGGAATTTCCAGAAAACTTTTGGAAATTATCATTAGACGGATTTTCAATCTGTACGTGACATTTCTCACCACAACTTGTTTGCAAATAAACAAAGTCTGCCCTTTTCCTGCACTTCTCAATGGAAGTCAATTATCTTTTTGCGCGAATGAGCAAATTTCATGCAAGAATGTCTTTCCATGCATGTTTATAACGTTTCAATCAAATTGAGATTTTAATAGTGGGTTGAAGTTGTTTCAATGATCTGCAATTTCCAATTCAAATGTGATGTATGTGATACGAAATTGAGTTATCAAGCAGGGATGCAAACAAAATTTGATTAAAGTTTACAATACTTATGGTTCGTTTTTAAATGTCAAATCAAACAAATAGGTATTGTATTTTCGTAATCAAAAAAGAAAACCCACCGAATTCTGTCCGACAAGCTTCATACAACCAATATTTTCTGGGGCGCAGGATGTGTTAGTGGGTGGTCCACGGCATTCTGGAGAAGCTGCCGAGAGAAAGACTCCGCAGTTGAAGCATTCCAAAGCTAGCGTTGATAACACCAAACAAAGTATAAGAACTAATAATCGCATCTGAAAATTGTTTTTTGATTGAAAATTCAAAGTGCTTCCGAAGTATACTGAAAAGAACTGGAAAAATCGATGTTGTCATAGTTGTTTTGAGCAAAAAATATTGTTATCGATGCGATTGAGGTGGAAGAGCTGTGGTGAGCAGCATGACGGATGGGCTACACAACAAGTAACGCAGAATGATCATCCCACGAGAGAAAACCTATCTATTTTGATAAGCGAAGGAAAACAAGCGTTGGCAGAGACGGAACAAAAATTCAACGTGGGAGGAAGGGATGCTATTTCACGAGGTTCAAAACAAATACAATGGAGGAATGTGGCCGAAAATAAGGGAAACGCTGAGCGGAAGTCGGCCGTCGCACTCAATAGAGAGCGCCTTTGACTACGGACGTAGGCACTTTACATATAAGTCTGCCAAACGCAGAAACGTAACTAAAGTGGCTAAAATTTATAAAGAAGACAAAAACCTCCTTTTCAATTAGCGTGGTTTTAACTTCGACTTTAGAAAGAGAGAAACAAAAAACTAACTCAAAACAAAAGTTGCCTATTTGAGTTTGTCTGTTTGAGGTTTCAAACCATTTCAAATATATAAAGCAATATTCAGTTTCTGTGTTATCTGTGTAACTCTGTGTCTTGGTAAATAGGGGGTTATGTTACCCTGCGTCGTTTATAACCTACCCTCTCGCCCAGTTTTATTGTAAAAAGTTTTATTTAACCTGTGCATCAAAACACCTAATAAGTTTGTAAAACAAGGATGCGCAATTACTTGTGTGATCAGTTTGAGAACATCGTTCTAACGAGCTCGATGGGCGATGAGTATATGTATTCCCTGTGTTGTACTACTTTTTTTCTTTTAAAGACTTCAGCTACCCTTGGGACGTATGCCCGTTGGACAAGGAGTGTATCGTTTTAGTGCTTTAGAACACATCACTATATCCAAATTGCAAAACACACTATGCAAAATTGCAAAATGTATAATTGACGAAATTTCCCCCAGAAGTAAATAATTCACTGGTTCAGTCACCAGCCATCTTAAGTTCTAACGAAATTTCAAAATCTCGACAAGATTGATGCCGAACCGACGAAAAGACCGACTGCAACATTTCAAAACACAAAATGCTTCTTCAGCAACGGACAAAACACTGTGGGGGTTTTGTATGTATAGGAAACTGCAAAATTTTTTAGAAACAACGTAACTTTCATACCACTAAAATAATGCAATTTTGTGGGGTTGTCTCCTTATTAATATTTTGTTTGAAACAAGGACAAACAGAATGTAAACCTCAAGTGGTAGTGGACGCGCTAATGACCGCCTGCTAGCCGTCGTGGCTCATTTGGCATTCATAAGCACAAGCCTCCTCCAAGACCCTTCCCTCAGGGGTCACTAATCACCCCGAATACTCGTAAAGTACAACATAAAGGACACACTTTGGAAACAAAAACATCGCTTTCATTGTTGCTAGGCTTCTTCATATGAAAATGTCAACATAACAATGACTTGTAATGGTCTCTTGACTGGGAAAGCGTAAAAAAAGACTGGGACCCGAATGGTGTTAATCAATATGGCGCCGTGGAGAACACAATTTCCACCAATTACTAAACGAAATGGGTCACCTTCCAGTTGGAGAGGAAGTCAAGTCTTCATTAAATTTTCGATATATTTCATTTCTTGCAACTGTTCTCAAACAATAGTTCTCAAATCATACAAAATTTTGTCGTATCACCCACGTGGACAATGCTTGTGTGGGTTTGTTCAAACGTTCTAAAAACGCTGATTAAACATGAACTATGCTCGTTGCATTCGTCAACACGGAACAATTCAAAATCCATATAAATCAAATCATAAATGTGAGGTCAAAAAATGTCAAGCTTCAAAATCCATTATTCTTCAAAATGTTTTTCCATTTGTTCATTAGGAATTATTTTGAGATGTAAGCCATGCAAATTGATAAATAGTAATCAGTAAAAATAAAAATGTTCCTTCCGGACGTGTAAAATGCACTTTTTGGAAAAGAAGATATAATAAAATCCTATGATCGGACATCTTAAGTGAAACTGTTACCATGAATCGGAGAGAGTGGCTAAGTGACACGTGTTCACCAGCTGCAATTCGGCCGACCAAAAAAGGATTAGAAAAAGAAAGAGTCAATGTATCCTAGTCGCTAATGACATTTTCTAAACAGACAAGTTCTACAGTTAGGATCTTGGTTTAACACTACAGGAACCAAGGCTTACATTTTGTCAAGTTTGGGAGCAAGTAACGTAAGTCGGAATCGACAAAAGGTTTGTAATTCATCAAAAACAAAGTTTGCTGGTCAGTTTTAAAGATTTCCGATACCTAGTCCTGCCACGAAACGGCGCCATCCGCAGAACGCGGGACAGAAAGCGATATTAGGAAAGTGCCGACTTAAAAGCCACAAGCGACATCTGTGTACGACATTGTCAGTAAGGCCATCTGTAATACATTTTTCTAATGTACATTTTATTTTTTTATTATAATACTTTCCACAAATCGCCAACAGCTAATAAGGGATCCAACTCTTTGAATTACTGGGTGCGATGAATCAATGGTTTGACTCTCTCAAGATAGAAACAATTTGTAAAATTTACTTTTTTTCAACAATTTACTAGATACATATTAAACTTTGCAACAAAACGGAGTTATCCACTACAGCGACCGCATGTCCTTGGGCACTGCTGAGTCATCAGGGAGTAGTACTGCAAAAAGTGCTTGTAAAACAAATGCTAACTCACCACATCATTATTGCAGTATGAAACCATTCCAGGACAATCCGAAATACCTGTGCTTGGGTTCACTTTGTCAACACATGTTGCTTAAAAGGATGTTGTTTCTGTTTTTGTTTTGCACATACAAGTCACAGGAGGGACGACATTTCCACCACCGCCGTTTCCGCTGCAGCGACCACAGGTCCTCGGGCACTCTTCAGTCATTAGAGTGTAGTACTGAAATTTTGTTTAAGGTGTTATATGTAAACTCACTTCTGGGATGTTACAGTATGAAACCCTCTGTGGGCAGTCTGAAATTCCAGTATTCGGGTGGACTCTGTCAACACAAGCTGAAATTCAATTCACTTGTTAGTTGTAAAAAGACTTCTGACTTCCTGGAGCTGAGGTCACTCCACCAGTTCCAGTACATCTTCCACAAGTCTTTGGACATTCTTCAGTCATGAGATTGTAATACTAAATGGAATTAACACAGTTATACATTTTACCTACAGTAGGATGGTTGCAGTAAATTGTCACTTTTGGACAGTCAGAGACACCAGTGGTTGGGTTGAACTTGTCAACGCATGCTGAGCAAGAAATAATTTTCAATGCTCATGCAACTCACTGCTTGGGGCACGAGTTGTAGGTGCTCGAGTTGTAGCCCTAGTGGCGGATCCAGGACAATGACCACAAGTAACTGGGCACTGAACTTGCAGGAATTCATAATACTGAAAATTTGAATGGAAGAAATAATGAACTTGCTAACCACCGGGTGGGCGCAGTAGGCTATCATATTTGGACAATCCGAAACCCCAGTCCTCGGGTTAATGGAATCAAGACAAGCTGGACTTATCATGGTAATCAAATCAAGAGTAACTCACCTCCAGGAGGAGGAGTAGTTGGAGTGACAGTTTGGATCTGGGATCATGTTCTTTAGCTTAAAACACAAACTACCTCTGTTGTGAAACAGCAAACTTGTTGACCGGACAACTGAACATCAGCAATACACTCCATTCTAGCCGCACACGGTTGACCATTGCGACAGTCTAAGTAATTATTTTTATTTAAAAAATTCGGATTACCTCCGTATCCCCCAAGAGCGGTACACGTCTTCTGTGCACCCACTGCAGTGAATAATGCTAAACCGAGGAAAACGAACATGGCACTGACTTTGGAACCTGATCATGCTCTTTTAATACGGGATATTCAGCTATTCACATAGTCGTTTGAACGGCAGAACAGTCAAAATAAACAAAAACGAACACGTAGCGAAAAAAATCCACGCATGGTTATTGAGACCGTTGAGATTAGAATCATGAACCATTAAACGAAATGATCAATACACTTCGTTGTATAGAATAAAAACTTGGCTAAAATAAAATATTTACTTTTGCTGAGAGAAGTTTGTATCCTAAGTTTCTGATTTGGAAGTTGTTCTCAGCCAGAACAGTTTCTTGCATCGTACGCTACTCTGTGTGGGTCCTGTTCACACTCAATTATTTAGGCAATTATAGCCCGTCCTTATCCCAAAGAGACACCATCTACGTCGTTTGAACTCCTTGCCTTAACCAAAGGGATCATTTAGGGTTCTTAGCAAACATCATAATGTCCTAGCTTATTCCAAGCCGAATCACGATAAACTGGCAAACAATCAATAAATCCACATGTTTTTCCCATCACTTGAATTTTTCTCGCTGTTCAGAACGCACCATTCTTTGCAAGTTTGAGGCCCTTGGCTGGACACCAGAACGACGAACTTTTCGGATAGGCACACCGTTCATTTCCCCAATTCGATCATGGAGAACATTTTATAGTCTGTTTCCAACGGACGAGTTCCATAACAGCAGATAATTTTGGAAAACAATGGGAACAAACAAAAATAAGTATTCGCGGCGCCAGCTGTCGAATGCCAAGGCTGGCAATTAACCCGCGACGAGACCAGGTCACCCCGTCCTTTAAATTTTAGGTGCCGTTTTCGGAAACAGACAAGATTGAAAGTTGTATAGCGAAATATCCGACGATATAAATGGGTATTGTGGCTTTGGCTTCTGTTGTAACCCAAAACCCAGTCGCTTCATATACATATGACAAGCTTTCGCCGAAATGGCATCATGCTAACTTGAAAACTTAGCAGTCAAATCAGCAATACGCTGTCCAATTTTTTCTAGTGTCGAATGGCTTCCGATCCACGAAATTTACACATATGCAAGTCAAGAGTGGCGTTTAGTTTGATTCATGAATGTTTTTCAGTATCGCGTTTACACTTATGCCAATGTGAAGTAACGTTTGCCAACGTGTGAAAAACAATTTATAAAAAAACTTCGAAATCAGAACTGTTGTTATGGTTTGTTTCCAAAAGAACTGCACCCGAAATGTAATAGACGAGGTAACT
>LNBV01010900.1:0-13078 GCA_001513535.1 Oscheius sp. TEL-2014 | reverse complement strand
TATGAAGACGATTAGCTCAATAAGGAATTTTCCAGACGGAGCTAACAAAAAATGTTCTGATGCGTTCCTTTTTCATCTAATCTTTTTGGTTTCTGAGAACATCTTTTGATCGGATTAATTTCGGATATGAGCACGGCTAAGAGACCCTTCGGCACTTCGGGACAAACAGACGTTGACGCGTGGGCAGCTCTCGCATCTAATTACCAACTACTAGGCCCCCGAATTTGCCACTTAACGGACGCGTTCGAATGGGCTGCCGCTGATAGGGCTTTTCCAGTTGTGCGGGATCGTGCCATCATTAAGTCGGATGAATATGTGCGTAACAGCCATGCCAACCAGTCTCCCCTCTCGCCCGCCCGCAAAAATCCCCGGTGCCCATTTTCTCATCGACGCACTTACCTATTCAGTTGCAAGCTAATATCAATGAGAGAGACGCTCCAAAGAGGAACGCCGCTCACCTTAACGGGTTCTTCCGTGTTTCTAAAGCCCTTGCCAAACATTTCTCCAGGATTGTTTACTTTCACTTTAGCCTTTGGTTAGTCAAGGCGTTTTGGAACCAGTTGCAGATGGCCGGAAATGTATGGCGTGTGCGAACCATCTCGTTTAGACTGTCTGTCTTGTTTTCACTATTACCAAGCGTTTTCCGCCTCTAATTCCGAAGATCCAATCTAATTGAGAACTACCACGCAATGCAACGCATCACAACAACAACATTCATTTGTACTCCTCTGCTATGATTCCATCCTTCAGAGTTACGAAGGGAAATCAGTTCACTAATCTGCACTGTAAAATGTTGTGAACGCCGCTGGAAGTTAATCAAGGTCACGGAAACTCTTCGGAGGATTCCCCATTCGGAGAAGAAACTGCGCTGTGTACCAAACTAATTCCTCTCTTGTCAAATTCAACATTTCCCCGAAGGTCGTTTAGAGGAAAAGGACCTACCCACCCACGTTTCAAGCCCCGAAATTCCTCTGATGACTAATATCATACTTTTTTGTTTATTGTTAAGCGAACAATGACCTTTTCTATATAGAACTGTTGTGCACAATCTGTTCCATCGATTCCAGCATACTTTGACCATATTATACCCACTTACTGATTTGCTACTTTACAATAAGCCACACCGTTTTCTACAAACTGAAAAAAAATAAGCCACACCGTTTTCTACAATTTTGAATTTCGAAATGAAACTTTGGTTTTGTAACAAAAAAAAGTACCATGGCTTCTTGGTTGATACTGCCAATATCTCGGTAACCAGTTTTGTTAAACAGAAATTTTGACGTTCACCTCATTTGATTGCTAATGGTGAAATTGTATCTTTTGTACCCAAAACGACAGAAAGTAGAATTCTGAAACATTTGTATGCTTTGACAAATTCGTAAAACTCTGAATGAAATAACTGTACCTAATTTCGCAAAAACAGCTTAGCTCTGCCTTCTGAGCGATTGAATCTGACATATGTCAACCTGAGTACATCAGATTTTCAGCTGTAACACGGCCTAAACATCCTTTTTTGTGCAAAGTTAGTTCTTCTAAAAAATAAAAAAATGGGTAATTCAAATAAAAGCATCAGAAGAATCTCACTCAATTTCAAAAACCGCCAAAGTAGGGTTGCCGTGCACTATAATAACATGTTTCCAATTTTCAAGGTTTATATTTTGGTGTTACGTGTAAAATAGACCTATCCGCCAAAAATTATGAATGTTTACAATATTCACGGCCTGTACCATGATATCTCCTGTATCTCTGTAAAAACTAGGTGTCAAAGCGCAATAATCCGCGTTCGCTGTGCAATCCCTATTCATCGCTCATAGATTTTCTCGTTTCGCGCGGTTTGCGTTCTCCTTGCCTCGCCTCCTCCACATATCGTCGCGACAGTCTCCGTCGCGCATCCCCTAGCGTGTGACGTAACCGCCCCCCTATCAATCCCCTTGGCGCTTGGTCGCATACACTTCCAATGCCATGAATGGACCTCTCCGAAGATGATTCCGATTTGCCCACTGCGTCTGAGGCAAGTTCTTTTCCCAGAATTAAAGTACATTACACGCGTTGAACTTGATGCTATTCAGTGAACGGATTTCCAGATTAAATGAGTTTTCTTGGCTCAATCCGAGCAATCCCTTACTCACTTAAGTTAGCCGCCCAAATGATTATTCAATCATTCTAAAAGTCAGATTATTCCTACTTCTGTGCCATTTTCCTTCAAGAGTTTCAAACCCTTTTTGGATCTTATTTCTACGTGCAGTTGCGAAGTGTTACAGCAGAATCTGTTTACTGGAATTCGCATGTTTCATAGCCTCGCGAAAAAAGTTTTCCTGTGTTGTAAACCCCAATAATTAACAAAACAAAGCTTCTGAAATCGATTTTCTCGAAGAAATCGGCAATTGCTGTTAATCACGTTCCGATTGGCACGTGTAATCCAATTTCTTTGGTGGATTCAGCCCGTCTAAAGTTCAAACGCGCTCGCGATTGTCGCTGTTACAGCCGAAAACGGAACCGATGGAACGTGACAGCACCCAAAAGCTGTGCGAGAAATTGTTTCCAAAAGAACGTTAAGGGAATAATTGGAAATGTGTCTGGTTTTGGTTCTTTTGACAGTTCTTTTCAACTTTTTGATTGTTTGAAGTTTTACGAAATGGCGACGAAGTGACAAACTTGAAAAACAAGGCTTTTACATTATTTGTTCAGATAAATATCCCATTTTGGATTTGTTTTTGAGAATGTTCCTCAATTACACGCCCAAGTTTCTTGGACATTAGTTGACAAAAGTAAACCTAGAAAATAAGAGGAAGTTTTTACATTGCACTAGCGAACAAGTCATTCAAACATTTAATGTTTTTACTACACACATTTCAACATGATTTACCTGACGTTTGATTTCTAAAAAAACATTTTTCATGACTATGTCTTCAGGCGCTTCTTTTGCTTACCCTGCCGGCGAGTGCTGCCCCGCTGTCGTCCCAACTGATGCCTCGCCGTCACCGCGAACGCATCTTGGAGATCACGAAAACTGTTACAGTAACAGAAGTGGTGAACAATTCCCCCCGATGTCATCCGGGGACGTGCGAGGTAAACGAGCAAGTAAAAGTGAAGTATTGTAACGATTAGGTGACTGTGACCAATGTCGACTCTGGAAGTGGGCATCCCGTTTCTGTCAACATCAGTCATCTACACGAGAAAATGTGTGAAGACCATTGCTCTGGTGATTCAGTAGCTTCAGTTGGTTTAATTTGTTGTTCAGGTGCATCATCGCCTGTGATCCACGTGAAAGAGTTCGTAAAAGAGGAGACAAGATCAGGAACCATTGAAAAAATCACATCAACCACGGAACGAATACTAAAAGTGGAAACGGGCGGTGACGTCACTTTTGGAGAGCGAGGAGATAATGTAATCGATCTTAACTTTACCTACCCTCTTTCTAAGGTTTGTCAAACAATGTACTTACAAAATTAGGAATTTAGAATGACATTCGTGTGGTTAATGAACCAAACAAGACCTTGTTCTACCACTCGTATGAAAAAGAGAGCAGTGATGTTGCGAACGATTTACTGTCTCCAGACTCTGCTGTTTCGGATTCACCAAAAAGGTAATAATTTAATAAATTTGATACTCATCAGTGGAATGATCGAGAATATGCCCAAAACTGTAAAACATTGGATAAAATAACAAACAGAACCCGTCTCTCCCGCGAACCGCCACTGCCGCCAGCCCGTCACGCACTTCTCTGCGCACTTCCGTCCCACCGACTTTTGCACTTCATAACCTTAATTCTCCAGATCAATTGGTGATACCACCCACAGATCCCGTGTTTCTGATCTCTTCTAGAAATCTTTTCGATCACTTTCCGTTGTTATAACAAACCGCGCGTGACTCGTGCCATTGTGCCATTCAAATTGTGTCGGCGGCGTTGCGCGTCAAATCCCACTACAGGCTACTTATTTCCCACAATTGTAGCACGTTTAAAGCCTACTTTGAGGTATATGCGCTCGGACGACAGCGACAGTGACAGCGGAAGTCTGGTCATCCACTCGCCGGTGGGTCGCGCCGACAGCGGGGTCTCCTCCACAGCCCATCACCTCAACGGGTAAATCAATCGATTTCAGACTAAAGTACACGAAATACACTTCCACCTACATGTGAGAATGCAAAATGTGAAAGTGGAGATGTTTTGTCTATACGTGGTTATCAACGTTAGAATCGGCAGCAATCCGGTCCCGGGCGTTTTCGCTTTTTGCGCTTGGCGCTCTTTTTGCCATTGATAGGTGGATGATTTCACGGGATAAGCGCGATTCTTCAATTTCGCGGCGTGCGCAATGGAAATAAAACATTTGGCCAGGGATCAAAGCTTCTTATTTTAGGAAAAACCTCTCCATTTCGGTTGGAAGCTCAGAAGAAGACGATTTGCGCTACTCAGAACCGTTAAGGAGTCCTCAACCTGGAAGTGTCACTGGGTAATTAAAAAGAGTATTAAACTATTGCTAACTTTTTAGACAACGTATGCCTGTCTACATTGTCACAGGAAAATCAGAAACACCAAATTCGGAAAGATCCAGAAGTACAGCTGTAAGTTTTATTTTTATACTACATTAGAATCCTTTTCTCAGACATTGTTTGCTGACATTGAAGCCAGTGTGAACACATATTCTATGTCGGCAGGTCCAAGTGTGACCAAAATTGCTGAAGAAAAAACCCAAATAAAAAGTCCATCCATGACGTCACTAGAGAGAGAAGAAGAAAGAAAACGGATCCTTGTTGTTACAAATGTGGCTTCTACCCTAGCTGAGGAAATTGTTGAAAGTGCTGAGGAAGAAGCTGCCTACGTAGCCGGAAGTTCTGGAGGTAAACAAAACCACAGTGCTTTTCAAAATAGAATCTTTAGAATGGTCAGATTCTCTTCCTGGAAGACGAGGCAGGTCTAGACTGACAATGGAAGTGCTGTTCACTCCACCAACACCTCTGGAGAAAAATGCTCCACCAAAGCCACCACGAAGAGCAAAATATGGCCCAATTCAGGTATTTTTGTAGCTTACATTGTGAACTTATTGTTTAAAATAGCTTTTTGCCAAAGCCAATTTTGTTTTCTAGATTACTTTTCTTTCCTGTAACACAAGTTTCGAGCAACACAAGTTTCGAATCACACCAGCGAATCATTTAGCACGTATACCTCACCAATAATGCTTGTAATAGCAGCGTTCTCCGGTAACCCAGAAAGGTGGCTTTTCTTCTTTCGCACGCTCATCTCTGCAGATTAATTAAAACTCCTGCGAGGTCGATGGGGTCACCTGGGGACGCTGTTATTAGAATCGTTATGGACAAGGGGGTTTTATTCGAAACTTGTGTTGAAATCTAGCAACAATAATCGTAGGTGTCAAAAAGCTATATAGTCACCAAATCATACAATCTAACGCTGCAAGGGCGCTTTTTCCAGTAGTTTGCATGTTAATTTAGAATTGATTTCTATAACCTTTGTGAATTTCACGTTGAAAAAATGAGCAAAATGGGGCTTTCACCATATACGCAGACGCCCCTTTTTGATTGTTAATGCTATCGCTATTAAAATGAGCAAAATGGGACTTTCACCCTATAAGATATCGCCAATTTTTGGTTGTTGATGCTATCTCTATTTAGCTTGTGGAACACGTTCAGCACTATGAATGCCCCATGGACGAGCTCTCCGAAGGCCCGATAATGACATCAACTCCGATGAACACACTTGAAAGACCACCGAGGTTTCTTACATTATAACGCGGAAGAAGACATATTTCAGGAAGTCCGCCGAGGAAAGGAAACGATTGCGAGAATCACCAAATGCAACGGAGGAATCGTCACCAGATGAGACTCCTATTCTTACGCCAAGTCGAAAGGTGAGTAATAGTCTTGCTACTTATACAATTTAATGTTTTTCAGAGTTCAAAGGCAAAACCTCCTGCCCTTGAGCCGGTCACACCTGAAAACTCATTGGATCAGGTAAGAAAAGAATGATCGGAATTTGATATGATTGTTCAGCCTGTTCAGTCGCCCCGTCGATCTCCTTCTTCGCCTATCGTCGTTGTCGATCAGGAGAGAAAAAGTAGCATGGACTTGCTGGTTCCGCCAAAGCAACCACGAAGAAAAAGCACCGTCACCGACATTGACTGGTTTGCCGCTTTCAACATGAAGGTTAAACAAACTTCCTTACTTTCACTTACCTTTGTTTCAGGAACCAACCACTCCCAAGTCACCAAGGAGTCCTTTGCCCATCGACGCTCTTCGAGAAGCTGAAAACATGGTGATTGAAAGAAAAAGGTAAGATTGACAGCAACCCGAACAAAAGAGTTTTGAAGACCTGCCCAACCCGTCAAGCCTCTTACTCCTTCGAATATTGATTTGGACGATGTTTTCGCTTGCACCTCCCAGTCGCAGAAGGAAGACAAAAACTGTACTTGCAACGCCTGTGCTTTGATGAAAATGAGTGAAGAGGTAAGGTAAAAACTAGACTTAAAAAGAGCTTAATTAGGAACTGAGAATGCGAGTAGCTGCTGCTAGACGATCTCCGACTCCAGAACGCCGACAGGTTGTCGAAAATGTTCTCTTACCAGAGCCTCAAAGAAGAAACATCTACGAAGACAGTGACATCAGTATGGACGACATTTTCTCGGCTCCTACCACAAAGAAGATGGAAGCAACAACGTCTCAGCTTCAGGAACCTATCGCAGAAACCACTGGCGACCGTCTTTACGTAGACCCTCCAAGACTCACCGCAGAAACTGAAATTCCAGCAGAACTCCTGGAATCCTCTGATGCAAAAGAAACACCCGTCCACCGATTTCATGAAGATCCTCCTAGACTTACAGCAGAAATCGAAATCCCAGCCGCACTCCTGACATCTTCTGATGCCCCCAACGTTGTGGATTTTGCCGATGCAGAAGAAACACCGGTCCACCGTCTTTACGTAGACCCTCCGATACTTACAGCAGAAATTGAAATATCAGCTGAACTACTGGAGTCATCCGATGCGCCCAAACATTCCGTTGAGGAAAGAACTGCCTCTATTGTTTCCTCTTCCGCTTTTCCTACTAACGCTGAAGATCTTTCTCTTGCTTCTCAGTTCATTAGTTCTACTTCCGCTTTGCCGCAAGAGCTTGCAGATGAAAGCAAAGACCAGGCTACACAGACTGAGCACAAAGTTCTGAAGACGACTACAAATACCACTGCGACTGTAGAACATGTGGATACTAAGTGGCTGGAACAACTACTGTGGGAACCCGTCAATGAAGAGGAGCTTAAGGAGACGGTGCAGCAACTGCACGACGTGGTTGTTGCGGAGAATTCGGAAATCATCGAGCTGACGTCAGAAGAAGAGCATAGTCACATTAAAGACGAAAACGTGTCAGAGAAGCCAACAGTTGTTCCTACCCAGGAGAACAATCTTACCCACGAAGAAGTAGTCGAAACAACTGCGCAATCTGTCCATGAGCAAGCTTTGGAGTTGAATACAAGCGTCGATGTAGGATATGAATCTCAAGACATATCTGGGACGGAGAAGGAAATAGAAAAGAATGATCCTCTGCCCGAGAGTATTGTTGACTTGGACGAGATTTTCCGGCCCATTCAAGAAAAGTCGGAAAAACAAAAGAAGACATCAGATGAAACCGTTACTCAAACAGTCGTTTTTGAAACGCAGGTTGAGATCAAATCAAATGCTTCTAAAGCAATCGTGGAGGCCGAAATCTCGTATGATTATATTATTGAGTCAACCAAGTATGAAGCAATTTTGGTATCAGGGCCCCGTGATTTGGACGAGGAGGCGAAGTCCCCAGCTAAACTGAAGACATTTGATTTTGAGAACATCAAAGAAGTTTTTGAAGAAAGTGAGGGTTACTCTGCAAGTTTTGACAACAAAGAGGAAAAGAAGGTCTCTACAGAAGAACTTTTGCCCCAGGAATCGGTTCCATCCACATCCAATGTTTCATGGCTCATGGATATCGTGTCTACAACGAAAGAAGAAGCAAACGCGCCAGACATTTCATTAGACAGCATTTATCCCCGCTCCGAGGCTCCTACTGAACCAATCGTGGTCACAGAAACAGCAGAGCCAAGTGCATCTCTGTCCGTCGAGTGTCTGCCTTCAACGTCAGCACAATCTGAGCTTCCGCAGGAACAACCTTACAACGTTCTTGCTCAAGTTTTACCGAAGGAACAACCGAAACTAGCTGCTACGTTCTTCTCTCTGGATTGGATAGAGAATATGATAGAAGAAAGTCAGAAAGTTGAAGCAAATGCTTCTCACGAACAAGAAGAACAAACTGAACCAGATCAAGATACCCCACGGGTCGACGACATTCTCCGTCTTGTTTTTGAAACCCCCTGTGAATCACTGGATTGTGGCAAGACCTGTCCCTGTTCTGCATGTGCGCTTTCCAAACTGTCGTCAGAAGAGCTGCAGCGATTCTGGAGGAAGGTTAAAGAACGACAGTCCGAAGTAGTGGTAGGTGCTTCATAGAGCATTTCCTAATTCAGTTTCGAAGCATGTTATACAGCATGTTATGATACTAACAAACACAGTGGTTGATTCGAAAAATGTGAATTTTTAGATCCCTTCAACGGTTGAAGTCGATTCACAGGCGACTGCCCAAAGTGTTGGCGTTTCGGATAATGTCAAACCCGCGAAAATCGATTTGGAGGACATTTTCGTAGCTGAAAAGTTAGTCAGAAAGTACTTAAAAACAACTACGTTTTCAGAACGAAAACATGGGTACAAGATGCTACGGAAACCACATCATACAGAGAAGAAGTCGTTGAAACTGTAAAATCAGAACCAATCGATTTTAAGACCATTTTTGAAAACAAGTTTGTTCAAATATTTACAAAACAAAATTATCTTTAGATCAGAGCAGGTACCACAAGAGGAAAGTAAAACATTCACCAATGACGACTATGGTAAAATCATCCAAGAAACATTTGTTCTGGGTTCAAGGTTAGTTGAGGTTAAGCCAAAATGTTTACAGTTTTAGAGTACCCGAAGCTCAGTATGAGTTGGCTGAATCGGCCCATCCTCCATCAACATCCGAGTCTTCATCGGTCATTCCTGTGTCCACAACCCTGGACTCTTCCGGTGATCACTCTGAAACCACTGCCGACTCTTGGATCCTTTCCGTCCTGAAGAATGATGCTGAAGCCCCCTCCGACCAATTCCAATTTGAAGACAGCTTTGAGTTGTCTTACTTGGCATCCATTAAAGAAGAAGAAAAACAGACCAGGGACCAAGTGACTACCTACACTAACTACTACAGGGAGGAGATCACTACACCCACTACTCCGAAGTTTGAAAAGTCTTCTGGACGACGGTAGGCCATATGTCAAACTCTGAATTGTGCTTCAGACATGTTGATGACTACTATGATGAGCCAGAAGAAGAAGAGTTCAGTTTGTCTGGTAACATCAATGTCGAAGATCTTGTTGATGATATCCTCAACTCGTCTTTGAACGAAGCGGCTCTGGTTGCAGCGACCAGGAATTTTAAACGAGGTAGGCCAACCAAGGGAATTGTTTATCAAAGCCAGTAAACTAAACTGTTCACGGCGCATAATTCCTTCTGATAGGGCCAGAGTCCCAAATCTAATTTCGTGTAGGAACAAAATTTATGACTTTCAACTTATTGTTCCACGTTCTTTTGTTGCTATTGTTCCCGTTGGTTGAAATAAAACCGCCTTTTCAGAAGAAGCCAGACACACCGACACATCATACGACCGGAAACCCGCCGAAAACTCGCAATCGATGTATTTAGCTACAGCTGGAAGGTAAAACTCACTCAAAATATTCAGAACCACTGTGTTTAAGCGAATCCTTGATGGAATCTATCCTTCCCCTTGCCACTCCACCAGCAGCTGAAAATCATCAACACTCTTTTGAGATGAAGTAGATCTAACAATTGTTAAAATATATGTTTTTTATTCAGCTCTGAAAAGTTTGTTTCTGAAGCATCAGTTGTTTTGAGTGAAAGCCCACCGGACGACTACATCATTCGATTAGTTTTTGCAAATTCAGACAACGTAAGATGACCTTGAAAACTCAAAATCGAAACCTTTTATTAGGGCACCAAACAAGAATCTGTGGAATCTGTGGTTATTACCGAATCTGAGATTGCCAGCCCTGCATCGGATGAGATAAGAGAGGTAAACAAAAGATAGGCTGATTAATGATAGTTGTTCAGGTGACCATCGTCGAGACAATCACGGAAAGCTATTACTCAAGCGAGAAGAAGGTTCTGACCACACAGGTAAAATTTTTAGCAGATTCGCAAGATTATGTTTGTTTAGCGAAGCATGAGCAGATCTGACGAAGAGATTTTGGAAGTGGAAGTGAACCCTGAGCATTACCTTATTAAAGGAAGCTATTCTGTTGTGATCAATAAGGTGAGTAAGACAATTGGAATTTGCTAGTTATAGAGGTGTGGTCCCGTAGAAATGTTCTAAAAGCTAAACAGCGTGATGTTAACTAGTACAACTGCTCTTGACTTCAGAAATATCACAAATCGGGCTTTGCTTTTAAAGACTCTCTACTGTTCCGCACTAAGCAGAAAAGCCTCTGGAACTGTAGCACTAAGCATTTGGGGCTTACATTTAGGGAACTTAGCTGAAGACTTTTGGAAATTAACGCAATAGGATTTTCGCATCGATGAACCAGCCGAAATACCCAAATAGACCAACTTAGTATTCTCTTTGCTTGATGTAATATGTATCGCCGTGTTTTTAACAGACCGATCCACTGGGAGTTCTTCTTTCCGAGCTTCAAGCCGATACAACTGCTCTTGACTTTGCTCTCACTCCAAAACTTCGTCGCCTGCTTATGCAGTGTTTGAGAGAGAAAGCCAGACCTAATGAAGGTAACCTCTAAAACAAAATTTAACCATAGTTCAATCTCTAGGAAAGACCCTGTCGTCCCGTGCGAGGCATCTGGTCACTCGGACGGATCCCGCTTACGATGTGTTTTATCAAATGCTGTGTAACCGATATTCCGCAGAAAACCCAACGGTGAGATCATGTGTAATCGAAATCTATGAATCCTGATTTCAGGGGAACATAAACTTCTGTACAGCTGAGAATAACATCTGCAAAGATCTAATCGAAGAGAGGTTTAAAAAGGATCCAGAGGTGCTCCAGGCCAATTCTGATCACGTCACACATTATGGACCACCTGGTGGATACCCTGAGTAAGTGGAAAAGAAAACTTAAATATTGATTCGTGCAGTGTGAAAACAGCTCTGAGCAAGTACCTAAAAGATGAATACAACGCCGATGTGGATGACGGAAATATTGTGCTAATGCCATCTGGAAACGCCACCTATGATCTCGTCTGTCATTGCTTATTCGACAGTGATGGTGAGTCAAACTAAAAGGAAAAGCTAGAGAAGGGTTTGAAATCTAGAATAAGTAGTTGCTCATTAACGGTTATCAGCGCCTAGCAAACTTCAAGACTTTTCGTTTTTGATACGACATGCCCAAATAGTTAGGGTCTAAAACCGACATTTTCTTACGTCTCAAAATTGATTGCAAATTAAATTGTTCCACAATATGTCGCTACCGAGGACATGGTTCGCAGGGTAAATTACGGTAATTCAAAACAACTGACACTAATATACCTGATTTTAAAAAGAATTTAGAGATTGAGCTAGTTCCAAAGACCATCATACCCTTTTTTTAACACAAAACCCTTGTTCAGACGTCATACTCACCAATGCACCTACATATTCTCGGAACTTCATCAACGTATCCGAAAGATCACAGTGCACTTTGAAAACTGTGCCGGTACGTGAACTATAATTCATCGTTACGTTGAAATGCAGATTAACCTTGATATCCCCAAAATCTCTGTGGCCGATTTTGAAAAATGCTTTCAGGAGTATAGCGAACAAGTTTGTTTTGTGGTTATTCCTTTGCAAATAGTTTAGGGTGACAATGTGCGTGCTGTTGTTCTTATCAACCCCCATAACCCCTTGGGAATCGTTTTTCCTGTTGAAGACATTAAGAAGTTGGCTGCATGGACAGCAGAGTAAGAGTTTTCTTGTTATTGAACTAAACCTTCAAAACTTCAGCCGGAACTTGTGGTTGATCGTGGACGAGTCCTTTGCTCAGTGTGTTCATGACGATAACACATCGTTTACATCATTCGTCGAGTACCAGATGTCTCTGCCAACAAAAAGTGTCTGGTTCTGGGGATTGAGCAAGGTGGTTTTCTAAAATTTTTAAAAACTTGTTTCTCTTAGGACTTTGGCCTACCAGGAGTGAAACTCAGCATGGCACAAACTAACGACAGAGATTTATACAAGGTAAATTTTTCTTTCGAATTTCAATCGAAAATTCTTTAAGGCTCTTTGTCAGATCGAACTCACTGAGCCTGTATCATCTCTTGCACAGGACTTTGTTGTCAATTTCCTGTCTGACAGAGGTATAAGCTTTAGGAATGTTTTGTCATAAGTTTTTCAGAATGGTTGAATCGATTCAAAGCCGAAAAGAAGAAGCGCCTCAGAGCTCATTATGAATTTGCCAGTGAGAATCTAAAACAGCTGTCGCTTCCGTTTATTGAGGCTTCTTCTGGAATCTTCGTCTTCGTCGATTTTAGAAAGGTATTTTTCAAATGGGGGGTATTTAAATTTGAGCTAAAATGTCTTTTGTTTTTCATATGGTAACACATTATTCCAAATTAATTAGAGAGTTAGCCTTTTTACGGGCAAATTAATAATAGTTTAAAAAAATTTTCTTTTTATATAACGTGTAACAACATTTTTTTTTAGAAACTCTCCTCTCAATTAGAAGCAGGAGAAGATGAACTTTGGAGGGCATTGACAGCCAAAGGAATTTTCATGACACCGGGAATGTAGGAATTTTGAAAATTCTATTTAACAATATTTCTAGGCACACGAAAAGCCCACAGCCGGGTTGGATGCGACTAGTGTTTGCATGTGATAAGGAACAGGTTCGAGAAGGTAAAACCTTAGCTATTTTGGATTTAAATTTCTGTTTTCAGGGTTCCGCAGATTGCACGAATTCTTCGATTCCAAGCGAAATGTACGAGAGCTTTCCTACTGAAGTAAAGTCTA
>LNBV01010897.1:6542-20188 GCA_001513535.1 Oscheius sp. TEL-2014 | reverse complement strand
ACGGCCGCGCGAGACGCAGGAAAGTCTGGTTAACAAATTTTAATACGCGTTTCCAGATCAAAATGCTGTTCATACGTATTCCCCATGACGTATAATTCAAAGATTGCTGAGAACTTCAGAAAAACGATCATTTGAAGTTGTGTTAGTTCATGGGAAAATTTGGAAATAACTGGGGAGTTGAGAGCAAATAGAAACAGTTGGGGATTCGTGCAAAATCATGTAGAAACACAGCTATTTTTCACCGAGACCACTATACTTACTCACGATTAAGGTACAAAATTTCACTTGGTGTCAAAAAGGTAAGTGAAAATATGAAAACAGCAGAGGTCTATCCCATTGAATCCATTGGTTGGAAGCGTCGCCAATGCTTTACATTGCGAGGGAGAGAGGGCAGTGGAATCGCGACGCCCACGTTGCTAATGGGGATCTACTGACACAAATAATTTCCTTGATCCTTGAGTTAAAAGCCTGTTCACTTCCGGTGATCCTCAGACCATGTGACTTCAAAAACATTCAAAACAGCAACAAAACATCAAAGTTAGCGTAATACCGCAGCAAAGACTTTGAACGGTAACAAAAGACAAAAGATATGAAACACGTTTCCTCGAATTCAAGGAAATCTTGCAAATGTTTGATGACATTTTCACGAAAAATTAAGAACTTGGTTCACCTCAGGTCTCACAATAATTCTTGAAGGTATGTCAAAGTTGACACCAACTATCAACTACAATATAGCTTATTTTATCAAGAGCTGTGATTTTCGTTTAGGAATTTGGGTAGTAACTTGAGGGAACTCGGGGCAGTCGCAGCCGAACGATTGGTATTTGAAAGAAAAAAAGGGTACATTGGATCACGCAAGGTGCAATCAACTAATATTAGCGTGCTGCTGCCTACGATTTTAGTTGTAATTGCCTTCACATGACACTTTGCTGGTATTTCCACACTGGTAATCAGAAGTTAGGGGAAAATACAGACAGGCAAAATATTAATAATGAGTAGGTCTCTTTTGCATAGATCTTATTCATGATTGATGAATCAGTTTGGTGAAAACATGGATGATTTCAGCAAAATACGGTATTCTTGAAATGAAACTGCCTACAGTACCATGCGTTAGGCAATGTTACCGTCCTCTCGAGGCGAAGCGGCTGAAAGAAAAGAAATTCGGCGTGTGAAGCGCTGCCTCGTTGGAATGTATTGTGGGAAACTATCGATATTCGACGACTCAGTTGCTGAATCGCGGAGATTGGAGAGCGAGGACTACGTGGGTGGTTGCCAAAATTCTGGCGAGGGAGCCGCGCTGGAACAGGCAGCCAGCTGTTCCAATATCGTCTATTCCTCAATAGCTCCGCTTTCAAATCATCGCGCAATCGAATGCCGCCAATAGAAGGCAGTTAATCGGCGTAGTTCCTATAGATGGACTTCTAGAAGCGGCTACAGAACAACTGAAACTTTCATGCACAATCTTTTACTTTGCGTTCAGAGCATTCAGAGCTGAGTTTTTATGATTCGTAGAAATTTTCAAGAAAATGGGTGTGTTTTGTACCGACCTAGCAATACAGGGGTATACTTGTGTCTGTGGACTATACTTCCCAACAGAATGTACAATTACAGTTTCGGTTTCTGGAAGGAGATAGCTTCATATCACAGTATAAAGCAATGCTGAGACCAGAAAAGATGTACATTGGTCCTTTAATAGTTTTATGCTCTTTTACAGGCACTTCGACTGCATCTAGGCAACGGCGTCGCACGTTTATAAAAACGAGGAATTTAGAAATGCAATAGTACCTTTGGATTTGTAGAACTATTTCAGGAGCCCAAAACCTTCATGGAATGTATTCTGGTCTTAAATTGCACCGTTTAGCACTCCAACATACTGATTATAGGAACGCATGCGAAGCTAATACAAGTCTTGCGTGTTTGTCTACCTTTTCAAATACTACTTTTTATCTGCGTTAACAAAAATCATGGGTTATCGTGAGGTGTCTTTATATTTACGAAAACCAAACCGTGGCCGCCCTTTCCTTTGTACAGTCCGCGCGACGTTGAATCAGAAAATTTTGGAGGGGAAGACTGTAGGCCCTTTGACTCGGCGACGTCTGACGAGGCGATGACTCTCCGACGCGACCGACTCACACAATACGGAGCGAATTCCGCCATCCAAACAAGGCCTCACTGCAACCAGCAGGGACTCTTCTTTTTTGGGCTGAGAACAATAGGGACAACATTAATATGTAGTAATGGTCATTTTAAAAAAGTTTGCATTTGAAAACCCGTACTGTTCAGCAAACAAAGGCTGTCTTTGAAGTTATTTGCTGAAGATGGTGGTGAGGAAATAAAAAGTACTCATGGCACTGTATCTCCCCAGTCTATTTGTTCTATGTGAATCAGCTGAGCTGACCAAATATCCTCACGCATGGTCCTCGCGACGTCCGATTGCAATATAACGGCTGCGTCTACGCGGCAAACGTATTTCCACAAAGGGGGGACTGTTGGAGAGCGAAATTCCAGACTAAAGATATTTTATGCATTGGTTTCATTATGTTGCAGACCAAATTTGTCTTTTTTTGGGTAGCCGAATACTGTGTTTATAGTATAATGCATTTTGTTCCCCCATCACATGTTAAGCTCTCGCATTATGTAAGAGATTTTATATGAAGCGAATTTCGCTTAATTGACGGATTAATCTAACAACCATGTTCTCATCTCAGGACCTTTAAATTACTAGGTCAAAGCCGGGCTGATGTGAAAGTGTAGAATAAAAATTATACATCTCTAACGTTTGTCCCTTTAGCTGTGGCTAATTTTCCAATCAAGTTAAGTCCGCATTTATTGTGATAAAAAACAACAGATTTCAAGGTATTGAGGATGTTTTTTTGAGACGATACAAAGTTAGAATGGGAGATGTCGTCAATGTCGGCTGACACCCACTGATGTTCCATTAGAGATAGGAATGAAGCAGTAGACTGCGTGGTCATTCCAGACAGAACCTAAGAATAGAGTCGATGACGGCAACTCATTATCAAAGTACTGAGACAGGTTTAGATAAGTTGATGAGTGAAGTAACATCCAGCCGTAAGTCAGTGATGGCCTGTGAACATTATTGGATCCATTATTTGCTGTTTAAAAGTTAACATGAACGCATTCCCATTCACAAAGTAAAAAAAATTCTATGGCAAGAAAGTCCCTGGTGCAACAATCCTATAATCAATCATTTTCGCTCGACCAACCGGTATCAGAATGGGCCAGAGAGACCGATGGTCGAAAACACGAATACAGTTTTTCTGTCATCTCTCAGGATGGGTAGAAAAATGTTATCAAATATCAGAATAACACTATCTGATAGTTTTGTAACCCTATATAAGATAGCCCCCACAAAAACAATAATAACAGAGGATGCAGTTTCATTTAGGACACGTGCCTATCGTAGGATTCAACAGTACATGTAACGCGTTGAGGATCAAATAGGGGCGGGCAACAAGAGCCACACAGATATTATGGTCAAATGAACACAGGGATTCAAGTACCAGTAATTGGAAACATGCATAGGACTAATCCCGGGAATGAGACTAACATTAATAGAGATGCTTAATGAAAGTGAGTTTTACCAGTAGAACGGGCTAAGGGGAAACCCTTGAACCTAATAAATAGAAGGTACCTAGTAGAAGTGCACTAGTTATTGACTGGTCGCTCATCAAGAGCATGGGGGATTATTTTAAAACGGAAGAATAAGCCATGGAACAGCACTAAACAGTGCCAAAATAATTGAAACAATTGAAGGAACTAATGGGGTGGGTAATAGGCAAAAGGAATAGTTAAGAGTGAGTTACTGGTCAAAGTTGAGAATGAAACCGCAAGTTCCGGGAGGAGGGCGCACGTAGCCACCGCGGCGGACGTAGCCAGCATTGTTGTAGCCCTGGTTCTTATTGTATCCACTGTTTCCGTAGCCGTTGTTGTGGCCGTAGCTGTTGTTGTGGCCGTAAGCGTTCGACTTAACATGGCCGTTCGAGTTACCAGTGTTTCCACCAGCGTCTAAAACAAAAATGAAGTTTTTTCAATAGGAAAAGGACCGCGATATATAAAAAGACAAAAACTCACTGCGCTTGTAGTTGCTGGACGGTCCGTCGCGGGGACGAGGGTGAGTTCCAGCTTCGTGGCTGTGAGCCTTGGCGGGAGCGTTAGAGTTGTTGAAACGGCGCTGACCTCCAGGACGGGGTCCTAAAACAAAACATAGTTACAAGTGAGGACAAGGTAAACATACCGTTCTCGGAGCGCACGAAACTGTGATTATGCTGGTTCTTACGGGCGTAGTTCTTATGAGGCCTCGCTTCCTTGGGAACGGCGATCGCGGCATTCTCGGGAATCTGAAAAAAAGTTTTACGTGCCTAAAGTGACAATAACATACCTTAAGCTGGGGAACGGCGGCAGCCTCTACACGGTTAGGAATCTCGGCTTCGATCATGGAATCCACGGATTGATCGCGGGTAGGAACGGGCTCATCGGCGGAACGCATCCTAGTGTCAGGATCGGCAGGCACAATAGAGTCTTCCGAGGAGTCGGCCGGGGTGTCAGTAGGGTCTTCTTCAGTGGACGAGGGAGCAATGGCCTCAGTCGAATCCTCAGAATCCTTAGCACAATCGTCATCAGAAGAGTAACCAAAGCGCACGTCATCAACAGCCTCATCGGGAGCAGGAATTACAACGTCATCGTCCTGAAGAAAATGAAAATATGTTTAAGATGAAGTTAAACTAACATCGTCGATCTCTTCGTCGTCCATGGGCTCATCGGCCTCGTCGGCAACTTCCAGGTAGACAGAGGACAGCGAGAGCTCCTGGTCACTGTTCTCCACAACGGTGACCAACGAGTCCAACAGGTGGTAGGCATCGGCGCCTTAAAATAATAAATTTGTAAACAAAAGGTAAATAAAATATGAAAAAAACAGCCAAAAACAGTAGTAAAATCAACCAACCAGAGAATCCATTGCAGACGACGTAGTTGGCATCTTTGCGGAGAATAGCAGCGACGCTCACGGCACTTTTCGCAATCTCCTGGCGAAGTTCGGCACGATTTTCGATAGTGGGCACGAAAATGGAGGCCACGCGGTACAGACGGGCACGCTCCTCCTCGGTGAACTGAAAAACACGTAGTACTCTGAATCACAAAAGGGAAATCCTCCAACCGAAAGTGCCTAAGCTCCAAACGTCGCAGGAATAGACAAAAAACGAAACTCACCGAGCTGGAATAGCGCAGCTGTCCCTCCGGCCTCATGTACTCCTCGCACACGTGTCTGGCAGTAAGCGCATCGACGACCGTGGTAGCGCGGACCTCGTCAAGATGATTAGTCTGGGTGGCGTCGCGCTGCTTCTTCTGGCGATTGTAATCCCTCTGGTTGTCCTTGATCTGCTTGGAAAGCCTCTGAAAATCAACATTTTACCATAATAAAGAGCAAAAATAAATAAAGGAAGTAATAATCACCTTGAGATGATCGACTTGAGCCTCAACCTCGGGAAGCTTCTTCCTCGCGTCCTCCTGGACTTCGGTGAGAGCAATACCGCTGCGAGCGTCCTCGTTCAGCTTATTCAGCTTCTCCTAAAGAAATAATACAAATATAAATAATTATAATAATACAACAAAAACAGAAAAAGGAAAATAAACTAAAACTAACAATGCGCTTGTTAAGGTATTCTCTCTTCTTCTCCAAGGCGTCCAGAAGGGCGGAATAAGGAGTCGCGAGGAGGTCAGAATCGACGGCAGCCGAGGCAGCGACGGGGGCCTTCATCCTCTGAAAATACAATGTAAAATAAATAAAAATAAAACTAAGAAACAAAAAGAAAAGAAATTGAATTTTCACGGCAAAAATTAAGGTGGAAATATAAACGAAACAGCCGAATAATACTTTAAATATAAAGGGAAATTATTTTTAGAACATTAATAAATGAAATAATGAAAAATAAAGAAAGAAAGAGAGAAACGAACGACCGATCAGCAGAGACAGAAACGGGAGGATTGAAAGGTGGGAAGCGATCGACGGCGCATCGATTGGATTGGCGCCAGGTACAACCCGCGTGTGATTAGAGCGCATTATCACACTACAACTGAAAATCACTAAGAATTGGATTAATTTATATGTTAATTTATTTATTATTGTTTGAAAAGTACTCCAATGTAAATTTAATAAAAAAAATTTTAAAAATAAAATTTTAAAAAAAGTATAATTTCGTACGGCAATATCCGTGAGAGCCGAAAATGGAAGCGATGAAAATGACTGTGAAACCTTCAAAATAGAAGGTTCTCCGTTTTTCTCAGATGTTGTCAAATCGCTGCGGGACCAATAATACGTCAAGTGGATATCTCGTTGGGCCGAAACACCACATTTTACTGATGATGGTAAAATTCAGTTAAAAAGAATTTTAATTTTACGTTTCACATGTTAAAAAGATGTTTTAATAATTATAGCATTTATTTTGAGTAAGTATACCTTATAACTTTATCAAGGTAAGCCAGACGGAATGTTCGTATTTTCCGCCCTTTAAATTGCAGGTGATGTGGGGGCGGTAAGACATTGACAGGTGCAGACAGGTTTAAGAGAACGAGCGGTTAAACGAGCGGTTAATTTATTTATACAGGCACATTTTTTTTTTTAAATCGAATCATGTTTTTTGTATTTTTAGGATAAAATAATACTGGTTCGATCGATACCAATGTTTTAACCATGGCAAAAAAAATCAAAAACAAAGCCAAAGTGTCGTTATTTCTTATCGTGAGAAATAGAACTTTTCAGATAATATTGTTTAGCCCTGGTTTGTCATGAATACAGCAGTAGACAATAAAATGCATATTGATTTTCAATAACTCAGATCAACTAGACTGGCTATGATTATGAACATATGGAAACGGGTGATACATTTACAGAGACAAAACGAACAGTGTGTAAAAATGAAAGTAAGAAATTCCGTTGCATAGTGCTACGATTAAGCAAGTTGCTAATAAGCCCCGGGGTCTAATGCCCCTAATATCGGCATTAGAATTCCGCGATTAACACTGAGGTTGAATGTGTTTCATAACCTGTCAATGAGCTTGAGCACAACCCTGTCACGAGCTGGAGCTCGTTAAAGAAAAAGCAGATCTCTATGATACCATAGCAAAGAACAAACGCCATGACTACTTGCTTGTCTTCGGATCTTGCTTTGAACCATATGTATAAAAGTGTCACTGCCCTATATTTGAGCAACTTCAAGGTGATTTGTTTCATTATGCGCGTTTGGTGAAAGCAGTTCTCGTTACTGGAATTAACATGCTCTGCTTCTTCAGGTAATTTGGAAAGTGGAAAATCTCAAGGGCCATTTGTATAGTTCGTACATTCACGATGTGTATAGCATCTATGAGATGACTTCATGGATAGATCTGTGAATAGAGCTGAAATTGCGCCGTTTTTCCTGCAAAAAGGGCCGAATCTGTTTGAGTGCGTTCGGTCAGTGTTCATTTACACAGCGGCCACTGCCCTCGCCGCAGACAGGCACATCCTGTTCATCTCCCTCTTACCAAACTTAAAGTTTATAGTGTCCAAAACCCCAATGTATTTTCAAGGCGACTATACACTGCATATTGATGTGTGTTCCGTACCTGTTTCCGTTTCTAGGGGACGTTTGACGTAGCCTTGCGTGAGGACCCTTGGTTACCTAGCACTCCTTCAGCCGACAAAGCCCGTTGCTTTTACTGCCGACATTTTCCTCTCAGTAGAGAAATTGTTTTGCCTCAGGGTCATATGATCATAGATGCTTTGAATCCAAAAACTAAAAAAATGTGTTTTTTTTTTCTTAAAAATTGTTGTGAAAAAACTCAACATTTAATCCCCATATTCGCCTTCTCTTCCGTTCTCTAGAGCTTCAGATGCAATTCTCCTTCTACATGCATGTCGTTAAATTGGAAACAATTGCAAGCGGAACACGTTGGCTTGCAATTGGTTAAACGAGTTCAATGAAATCAAACGCCAGCGTTCTCTAAAAACGGAAGTTCTATAATCACATCCTGGGTAACTATCTGTTTACCAACGGCGCAGACCCCTGTTTGAGTTTCCCGATCCTATCTCTCCTTTGTCAGCAACACAAACTCTTCTTCTTCATTTTTAAAACGGTAACATATTTTTGATAAACATACTTACATTTTCATATACAAACTTCGTGATAAACTACTTCCAGCCCCGAGGCAAATCAAACAATCAAAAATAGAAGTGTGGTTTTAGTGTTTGAACAGGCGATGGACGGTGTCTATTTTTGTTCAATGTGGACGTCTAAATGCCAAAGCACACTCATAGTGTGTATCTGTTGTAAAACCAAAAAAAAGCAATTAATTCTGACTAATTACCTTCCTATAATTGGTGAGCATCCATCTACATAAATACATAACAAAATGTTGTCTTCTGAACCATTGTACGTAAAAAAAAGTTAGTCGTCCGCACTTAAGTGAAAAATAAATTGTATATTACACAATTGCGGAAAAGTATTCAGTGGGTTGTATTATTATTGTTTTTGTTGTTGCAGCCATATCATCAACGAATAAAACAATTAGAGCTTTGCGCAAAGATTTTGTCTATTAATAACATTTTGTACTTTCAATAACTTACAATTGTTCTCTACGATACTGCCTGATTTCAGAAAAAGGTTTTGAAGTAACATTCTCTGTAAAAGCGCTAAATGCATTGTGACGCTTGTCTTTGCACTTTATGACAAAGAACACAAAGAAGTTTTTCCTCGAGCTTTGAAAAACACATAGCTACCTTCGAAAATCTAAGTTTTGTTTGATTGGTCTAGTTCCTCATATCTTGTTGCTTGCAATGCGGGAAACCAGCCGTGTTTACTTTCCGATACCACCTACCAATCTGTTCCCAGGAAGAATTGGAGCGGATTTACTCGTTAACTGGGTAATCCCAGTAAATCCCCTTTCCACAAATTGTATTGGCTCCGCACAAAAACGCTGCTTTATTGTAGTCGTTTGAAACATGCAATATTGTAATCAAATCTACTATAAAAACCTTCGCAAGTTTTTTTCTGTATAGTTAGAAGAAACTGTCACTTTGCTTACTCCATATCAGGATTGACTGTGTTTGCCCAGCGGCGGTCACTAGGCAGGACCCCATTTGGGACGAATCGATCCGCGAGTGGGCGGGTCGCGCCGTAGCCTCACGTCAGTACTGACGTCATCTGCGCTCTGATTATCCTCACTTTCCCTCGCCAAAAAAATGTTTTCAAGAAAGTCGTTAAGAAGACATAAGTAACAACATATTTTCGACAATGACTCTTGGAGCAGGTTTTTCACTACTGAAGTTTTAATTTCAGGCGGAAAAACTTTTTACAATGAATGTTTTGCATTGTTGTATTTCATTGCCTTTTTTAAGAGAAACATATTTTAGAAAAATCGAAAAGAATGCTTCACATGGCTTTTTATTGCATTCCAAATATTTCGCTGTCTTCCATCTCATGAATTATGGAGTGACATTAGTGCATCCTTTTGGGTTGCCGCCTGAGGGTTCCACGGAGACTAATTGGACCTCTCCAATTTCATCTTGGGACGTCAGTGGCCCTCTATTTGCTAATTGTCCCAATTCAAACTTTTTTTTAAACTTATTGGACTTCCTGAGTTTTTACTTATTTTTCCCATTTCGCCTCGGCCTAAGTTTTCCCTGTAAAAGTTTGGGCCACCAGGACGCTTTTTTGTTGTTGCTAATTTTTCTTTGCGAAACGTTATTCTTTCTTACGTTGAGCATTGTTTCTGAATCGAGTATTCCTTGCAAAATCTGTTCTGAACAGCAACAGTCATGCATTCTCATCGATTCCCGTCCCTTCTTTCAGTTCCGTTACTAGGGAAATTTTTATTACCTTCTTGCGTGTATCACTCCGTTACCTAGCATTCGATTTCCCAAGCCCACGCCGTCCCCTCACCTGACAATTTCCCTTTTCGGATTTTAAAATAGCATTGTTTCCTTTTCGCAATTCGCTTCTTGCCGTGTTCGAAATGAAACATTCGTTGAATCATCGCCGCCATCAAAGTCCTGTCAACGGCAACTTCAATTTGTCTTTAACCAATATTGGCCATTAGATCGTGGGTAAGTGCAGCGGAAACGCGTCGACTAGCAATTAGCGACACGAATTCAATCGAATCCAAAGCTAGCGCATGAACGTTTCCTCCTCCGATAAGGCTTTTTATGATCTGTTACAATGGAAACCGTTTTCAACAAGTTTGTGAATTTTTGAGATTATGAATAAAACACTGTAATTTTTTTATATACTCAATTATTCATCCGGCAAGAGTATTTTCCTCTTTTCAAGATATCATTACTTTCAAAAACAGTGATTACTTTCCCAAGATTTTCATTTATACTTTACCAAAACATTTCTACCTTGCGTAATTTCAAGCCTTGTTCATTTCCCGGAATACAAAACAAATAAAGGCGGTGCATTGAATCATTTGGTTCAACAGCTGGTAAACAATCTCTCCCCCACAGCTTTCTAGTTATGGATTTGTGAATCACGTGTTGTAATTCAAATTTCTTTTTCCAGACAAGATGATGACAGAAACGGCAGAGGGAGACTGCTTCGCGGATTTAGTCCGCCAAAGTCGAGCTGAATATGACGATGGTAACCTTCAGTAATCCCCTGTGCTACGTCAACTTCTTTTCTTTTTTGTCACCAACTTTTAAGAGTAATCTATTTTAATAACACACTGGATTTCAAAAGCGTAATCGTCTGACGGACTCTCTGAAAAACATTCGGGACGAGCACTCAAATCGAGTTGTTTGTGCTGAAACGACAAACACAATTGGCAGCTAGAAGGGGATAAATGCCTACTCTATTATACTATATTTAATGAGTCACATTTAGATGCGGAAACGACGTCAGAGACGGAATGGAGATCTGCACGGTTGTCCTCCAGCGATTCCACTTCAATGAGGTGTGTGGTGAAACGTTCAGTCATGCAGACAAAAGCAGGCATTGAGAAAAGGAGAATGTTAGAATAATAACATTGTTAGAGGCCGGCTTTAAAAAGTAATGTAATGTTCAATTGACACCACTGCTAAAAACGTTAGACTATAGTTGAAGACAAAACTAAACATTACGTTTCAGATACTATTCTTATTTGTCGATTCGATTTGTTGAACCTTACTTATATTTTCTAGCGATATTAACTTTTGAAACCCTGATAAAGTTTTGATACAACAAAGTAAAACGTTCAAGAAATTTTTATAAGGCACTCAGTAGGCGCCGCGCAAAGAGTTGCCTTTTTTTACCTAAGCCAAATTTTCGAACTAGTCTGAAGTACTAACATCTCGTTTGTTTCTATCCCAAATGTTGCTCTTTTCTGAAAAAGCTTGAAATGCCACAATTGAGTTCCAACTCAAGAACACTTCACTCATTTCCCTTTCCAGTTTCAACGATGCCATCCGCGTTCAGCAGCTGGAAGAAGAACAGGAACGGCTGAACAACTCGTTGTTTTCTCTGAGTTCTCATTTCGCTCAAGTGCAATTCCGACTAAAACAAATTGCGGAGGCTAATGGAGATGATAAAGAGGTAATGGCTCAAACATAGCATAGTATACTGTAACGTTTTTAGTCGTTGTTAAAAGACCTTCAAGAATTTGCGTTTAAAGGGGTTGCGGATATGGACGAACTTCAGAAGTTGAGGAATGAGAATACAAACGGAGAAGTTTTAGAGAAACAGAAAGAGAGGTAAGGTACTAAAACAATGAAAATAGATAGACAACTTGTAGACAAAATGAACTTCTGAAGCGACTCCGTGAACAGTTGGAAGATTTAGAAAAGATTGCATATGAGAATGGAGAAGGAGATCTACCGAGTACAGTAATCTTGCAAAAACAGGTTACCACTTTACTGGCCTCGGTACTTTTTTGTTTTAGAAAGCTGTTCTTGACAAACTACGGGATAAAATTCAATTGAACTTGGAATTGGATAAAATGTCTCACCACGATCTTCAATCCCAAGTGGAGGACGCCATCCAACAAGTTGGTTTACTTTAAAAACTTTGGTTTCCCCGGTGGAGGTGCTAACCCGCATGTGTTTTGCAGTTGGTTAACCCGTTTAAAGAAAAGGAACAACTTGTTGAACAACTACAGACTCAGATTGTTGATCTTGAGCGTTTTGTTAATTTTCTTCAAGCTGAGAACAGCGGCTCTTCTGGGTCTTCTCCGGTGAAGGTGAGCATGCTTCCCTGGGATTTATTTTTAATTTATTTCTCTGAAATCTGGTTTTCTTACATTTTTTTCGGTTTTGAATCCTTATCTATCTAACCGCTTTGTAAACATAACTAAAACGTAACTAATGACCTAAATATCATAAATCTCTTATGCATTTTAACAACAAAGAATCGCTAACAGCCTCAGTATTGTAAAAATTCTGAAACACCTTTCCTTTATGTAATTTTGGGATTTTGGTTCCCAAAGCCCACCAGCTTTTCCACACTTTGTGTCTAATGTGATAAAGTGAGAAGTACACTAACTGTCTCTTAAGCCTACTCTAACTTCCGCATTTATTGAAAATACTTGACTTCTTTTTTCAACACTAAGTTTCTTTTTTATCACTGTTTTTTTTTTACTGCGTTGTCTTTTTCACTCAATTGTTTTTGTTTTAGGCTCTCAGTTCATCACAGTTTACCAGTGGCAAAACAAAACCCAACGGTTCATTTTTCGGATTAGTCAGCTGTTCTTCAAATAGATTTCAGAAGAATCAGCTAAAACAGACAGTTAAAGGAAATCATTACGGGTGATCTCATATTACGATTGCCATTACACCTTTTTTATTTAGTGACGAACGGGCTCATTTGCAACTAGCAGTGGACGCGACTCTGCAAATCCTGGAAAAGTATACACTGCTCAATATTGACACAACAACTCAGCCGGACGAGAAGGAAGTGGACGTGATCAATGATGTGAGGTCACTTTTTATTACTACATTAAATTGTTTAGGAGGTTTTCGAAAGGTCCGAAGAAGAAGTTGTATCCATTGTACGGAAACAGCTGTGTCCTGCTTTGAAGGCGTTGCTGGAACACGGAATGATGCCTGAAACTGCAACTCAAATTTCCATTCCTGGGTTTGGTTGCTTTTTGAGGAAACATCACAATGGATGTAAGAGTTTCAAATCCAGAAAAAGAGAAACGATATTTGTAGCTAACAAACCACGTCGATTAGAACACCTCTGGGATGTTGTCCTGTTCTTCTATGAGACCAAACAAGGAAAGGAGCTGAGCGAGGCGCCAGTGAGACGACTTAGCCAGTCATTTAAATTAGAAAGTGTTGCGGGTAGATCAGTTACGTCACTACAGGTAAAAATTTCTTTTTAAAGTTAAGAAAACTGTTTTTTTAGGTCTTGCTTACGACGATTGAAAACATAGTATCGAGTCATTGCCGATTGCGTAGATCAAAAGATGCTCAGTGGAAAGCCTTTGTCTCGGCTGCTTTGAACGAAAAGAAATTGCCGGCTTGGATACGGTAAGACTAAGGGTTATGTTAACTAACGAAATTTTAGGATCATTTTCCGTACACGACCTGTGATAGAGTTATGTTATCATAGTTGGAGCTACGTAGCTAGGACAGGTTTGTTTTGTGTGAGAGAATTGAGGATAAAAACCTCTTCATGTGT
>LNBV01010682.1:0-10026 GCA_001513535.1 Oscheius sp. TEL-2014 | reverse complement strand
ATCACATTCGAATAAAATCTGAAAGCTGATTGAATTACAAAAAAAGAAGTTTTTTTGTAGCAAGAAAACATCCTTTTTGTCTTTTTCAAGGTTACCATATAATTTAAAAACCTTCTAAATTTACTTTTGAGTGAAAATCATATGAAAAGGTTACCCAAACCATGTATGTGGGACAGTTTTTCATTTAAGATCCGAATTTAATCATACAAAAGTGCTTTGAAGCAGGAAAACCGTAATTCCACTTTGAAAGCTTGTTTTTCTCTCAAACAATCGAAAAAATCCTGATTGAATTCGTAGTGTGTTTTTCGTTTGTTCACGGGGTCGACAAGCACGCAACTCGATCTGTTCAGGAAACGGACAACAAAATAGCGGGATGCTCTCCAATTTCACCGCCATTAGTCCTCAGGTAGGACGGAATTAGCTTAATCTCACAAAAAGTGTTGCAGCAAAATCAATTCAACTACCAGAATCCCAATGGACAACAACAGCAACAACAGGGTCAAGGGACGTCAGGCAATTATATGACTCCAACCACATTTGCGCCTGTGACCCCTGGAAGCTCATTTACTACTCCTGCTCCGAATTATAACCCAGATGTTTATCTTCAAGGAAGCACTCCTCAGGGGCCTAACGGTCAAACTTTGTCACCAGGAGGAGTTCCTTTTGTGGGAACTGGAAATCAACCATACAATCAGGGTCAAGGTGTGACCCCTGGGCAGATGGAACAAGGAGGAACCTACAATTCGGCTAATTCTGAATTCCTTGCACCTCAAAATGAAGGACTTTACCAAGGAGGACCTGTCCAAGGCGGAACAACCCAAGGAAACTACTTTATCGGCGGAGTTCAGCAAAACCAGGGTCAACAATTCCAGGGAGCTGGGACTCAGGGAGGATTCCAAACGGCACAAAGACAGCAGGGCCAACAGGGAGGACAGTTTACACAAGGAGGTCAAAACCAATTCCAAGAACAACAAAATCAAGGCAACCAATTCCAAGGACAAGGCAACCAATTCGAAGGACAAGGAGAGCAGTTTGTACCAGGACAGCAGGGTGGACAGTTCCAAGGACAGGGACAATTTGACCAAAATCAATTCCAAGGAGCAGGGGGACAAACTGGACAGCAAGGTTTCCAACAAGGGCAATTCACTGGTTCTCCTGGGGCTCAAGGTTCTCAACAAACGTTCACAGTCGGAGGTCAGTACACTGGCCCTACTGTCCAGGGAGCTCAATACCAGCCCAACTCTTCTGGAGGTCAAGTCGGTAGCAGTGGAATGGTTGTATCAACTGTGACCTATCAGGGACAGAACTCTGGAGCAGCTGGAGCCGCCGGAGCAATAGCTGCCGGTGCTGGAGTTGCTGGTGCTGCAGGTACCGCCGCCAACTATAACAACCAAAACCCATACCTGTATTCCACGTCTTCAATGTATTCAACAACTACACCTGTACCACCTAGGGTATCTACCACACCTGGATCGACATCCGGCTTCCAGTATTCAACTCAGAATCCTAATGACCAATACTTTGGACAAACCCAGGGACAAGGACAGCCAACCCAGTTCACAGGAGGTTCACCTAGCGCAACATCACAGCTCCCTTTGTCACAGGGATTCCCCAGTAGCACTCCAGGCTACACACAACAAGGTGGTTCTCCAACCCCGTATCCATCTACTCTGCAGTATCAAACTCCATTTGAAGGACAACCAATTGGACAGCAACAAGGTTTTGGGTCTACACAGGCCCCGTTTCAGCAAAATGAAGGCGATTTCGGTCAACCGACAAACCAACAGAATTATTTCCCATCTTCAACTCCACAGCCGGAATTTTACCCATCTTCATCGAGTCAATTCACCCAAGGATATCCATCATCTACACCTTCTTCAACTGGTTACCAAGGAGGGTTCCCATCGTCTACACCAGGCTCTACGGCTAACCAGGGATCGTCCATGATTGGAGGTTACGCTTCAACCACTCCACTGCCGTTTGATCAACAGTTCCAGTCGACTCAACAGGGACAACAGGGACAGGCTTCAATGGTTGGAGGCTATGCCTCGACGTCTCCTCTGCCTTCACAAGAACAATATCAACAGCAACAAGGTCAAGGCCAGCAAGGTGCTTTCACAACCTCTGGCCCTTCTACCACTCCGTTTACTTATGTATTCCCTGGGGCTCAGCAGAACTTTGGGGGAAGTAGCACTCCTGCGGGGCAGACCGGAACCTATCCGACGGGTGCGCAGCTGGATCAGTCGTCGACCACGCGACAGCCAAATGTCAACGTAGCGGGAATCGGCGGCGGGCAGCAGGTTGGAGCCACACTTGAGCACAAAGACTGAATAATGACTGTTTAGGCGGGAACGATGGCGTCGACAATGGGACCGACTGCTTCCTCTGGGACTGGTGCGTCCGAGTTGGGGCAAGATGTGTGGGGTACATTTGTTGGGTCCACAACCGCAGGCCAACCATTTTATGACAGTGGCATCTACAACTCAGCGCCAAACACGGGCAGAGGTGATAAGGCCGTCGGGAACTAACAGACACCGACCGGCTAGCAAATAGAGGAACTAGTCCTTAACTCCCTGCGCAGATAATAACGAAGAAAATAGGCAGCTTATACGCTGGTCTTTCCCAAGCTTTCTTAAAAATGAAATTCACTGCTGTTTCAGGAGGAATTGAAGGCCAAGGAGGCCAATTTGGACAGGGAATCGGGAACATGGGTCCCGGTAACCAAGGACAAGCTGGATCCACAGGGGTAATTATATCTTGGAAATAAATTAAATTAACGTTTAGGGTGGAATGGCCGGCTTTACACCACAGTATGATTTTGAACATAATATGAACACACAGTATGGTCACTACAACTTTACGCCATCAGCCGGTAAGAATTAAATAAAGACTGCTTAACTAAACAAAACAGAACGTCAAGAAACGCAGAAAGGAAATTTGGAAAGTTGAATTTTATAATTTAAATTAAAATATTGTTGTGCTATTGTTACAAGTCTTTAAATGCAACAAAAAAATGAATGTTTTAAAAGAAACCTTACAGTGATGCACCGTTTTTTGATATTTACGGCTTTATTTAAAAAAAAAGGTGTCATTCGCTTGAGTTGAACCATTTGTCAAATTTTAATGTTCGACCACAAGAAACAGGCGTGTTCTTTAGAATGAGAAGCATGATGATGAACGCTGAAGTTTCAGCATCTTGTGAGACCTTTGAAAAAACATTTTTCCATTTTCTTTCAGTAGCACATTGCGCCAAACCGTGTTTAGGAACGCGTGCTTGTAGATTAGGAGCGGTAACAGCCAAAAAATTGCCGTAAGCTCTTAAATTTTTGAATGTGAATTTTGCATCATCGACAAAATGTTTTATCTGGAGGTTTTTTTTTTGGATATTTTGCTCTGTTGAAAGATCAACCAGAAAACGAGTCTTTAAAACTAATGGCAAAATTAGTTAAACTACATGACAAAAATTTTCAAATTCTTTGTAAAAAAAATCTCCAAAGAAATATAAGTTACTCTTAACTTTTTTCCCCCAAAACAATTCAAAACTAGTCACAACAGACAAAACACTGAACCAATCTCTCCCAATATAAAATCAACCAAAAACCTCAGTCTTTTCCCTTCCTTTATTAACTTGTTTCCCAGGAGACGGAAGAATGAACGATATACCAACTAATCAACAACAACCACAACAACCACAGAATATCCCTACCCAAACCTCAGGTAACCCTATTCCTTGTACTACTTTAAAATTAAAACTAACTTGGCTAAAACAAGAACAAAACCAAGTATTTTAGGCGTCATCACCCCACTTCTCGTCTTGGCACTGTCTGTTCTTCTCTTCTGAGATACGTGTATCTTTCCTTTCAGTATTTATCAATTTCTGTGCATAGATGTCTTTCTTTTTGTAAATATGAATTGAGTGCAATAAATGATTTCTCCACCTGAATGACGTCATCCATTTGAAATGAACTGATCTGCATTATATTCGAAGCTTGTTCACATTTTTCTAACAAAATCTGAAAATTGGGAAGAATGATTGGGGGGAGTTTGGGTACCTTTACAAGAGGCATTAACGGATGTCTTCGAATCTTGGCTTTTTGGACTTCCAGGGTTATTGGAGATGTACCGTTTTCATGTTTCGTTTTCTGAAAAATTTGATAATTTAGTCTTTTAATTTAAAAACAGTTTTACAATGTCATTGTGCCATTGTGACTTTTACGTTGGATACTTTGGGTATATACGCATCAAAATCCCACGAAGAGTTCACAATTAATAATTTCATTTTGAAACGAATTTTTAATTTTGAAACTTTGAAGCGAAAGAAATTTAAAATATTGACTTTAGAACAGTATTTGATTGCGTAAATTAGTTCTTCCCACCTTCCTCTGTGCCTGGGCTCTTTTGGCTCCGGCTTCGCTGAGCGCCTGCTGCAGCAACTTGCTTTTATCAGTCTTTGTCTCCTCACATTCTTTTGACGTACTGGCGCCATCAGACATTTCCTGAAAGTATCTATATTTTTCATTAAAGAATCTTTTTAATTCGAGATAGGTTTGTAAAAACTCGAGTTGGGAAATAAAGTTGCCTTTGAATAAATGTCTGCAAAACTATAGCAAATACGAAAAAACATTATTTAGGTGATTGAGAAGTGCAGTCCTAATTAAAGTGAGGAGTCGAGCTTCTTCGGGCGCTCCGTGTTATCGCCATTATATTCATTAGTAATCGTAAAAATTTATGGTCTGTCAACTGATAGAGAGCAGCCCGGTGGAACTGTTGTTAAGGTTCCCCAAAGTAATTTAGGGCGTAACATTATAAGTGACCTTGCAATATGAAAAGGAAGGAGTTTGAGAAATATGTAGCCCGCCCAGTTATACGGTGCTGTCTGTTCCCTGTCCATCAATACGCGTGACTTTTACGACTTATCGCTTGTTGAATTTATAGACACTGCTTTCTGATAAATCATGGTTGTGAAATATGATCCTGGTTGTGTTTATAGCAAATGCGTTTATTGAGCGGAAAAATGACTCATACCTATAACAAAGGGTTTTTTGCTCGATCACGACATGGAAAATCTGCCAAGAGGAGGAACGACACCAATTTTTCATGAACACAAAAATTCTGAGTTTATTGGAAGAAATGTAAGCTAATTTATTGTTTAAAAAAAAATCAAAGCTAACAGAAAATTTACTGAAAATCGATCTGCCACTTAAAAACGTACATAACACATGTACTACAAGTTGTACAACCTTGGTGGCTCAAAAAGTGAAAATTTTCAAATCAAAACGTGGACATGCAGGTGTTATGAAATTCCGATCAAGCCTTTATGTTGAACAATTCATACTGGTGAAGAAAATTTTGTCTGCAGTTAAACGCTATTTGCAGATTAATGTTGGTAATAATCATCGTAAGTTAACATTAGGGCTATGATAGTGCTGCACACGAGAAAACTATGTAAACTTAAACGTTCACCTAATTCTGCAATAAACAAACTCCTACAACATAAATAACGGTGAGATACAAACGGAGCTATAACGGGCTGTCAGTTGTCGGAAGCGGTGACAAATTGAAGGGTTGTAAGGCTGTGACCGAGGTCGCACAGTCGTCGGAACCATAACCTCACCTGGCCGCGAATAACCCCGCGGCACCTCAAAAGAGAGCGCGGTTATCGTTGCCATAAAGCGGCCCGGCTGCACCCGCGCAGCCGTTCGCAGCCTATCGCATTACTCGAAATCATATGTGAAGGTCGGCTCCGAAGTACGTAAATGAAAACACAGATAGTTGGGACACATTCAAAGTTAGTTTTTGGAAAAAGTTATCTTTGTGAAAACATGCTTTAGAAAATTCATAAGCATTATTTTAGCCGACACATTGATAGCTGGTTAAATTCCTAGTTCTCGTATAAAAGTTGTCGGAGCTGCCAAATTATAGCGATCAGTGGAAGACGGTTGCTGGTACGTGTACACGGTTGGCGCTGCAGCGCTGAACCATAAAACAATTTATGGCGCGTTGGAGTGAAACAGTGCTGACAAGAATGCTCATAAACGGTCGCAACCGCGCATTGATCCATCGTTTTGTTTTCATCGACAAGATTTATTGCTGACGAGTCAGAGGGCGGCCGATTGGGAATTTGAGGTACTGAAATTTGTAATAAGCGTATAATTGAACAACATGCCTGGTTATATAACTTTTCTAAATTGACATAAAAGCTAAAGTAGAGCCTTGTGATGGCCATACTAGCGAACCACCTTGTTTGAAGCTTGTCATTCTTTTCAGTAGCTCATTAACTGATTTATTTTGTAGTATAAAATTCCAGCATCATTTTCAGGAAGTGGTAAAATTTGCAGGTCATCTGTATTTGAGCAGGTTGGCAGCAAATACACCTGCTAAGCGTGAGTCAATCACGCAAAACTGTGAAAAAATTTTAATGATCTTATTTTTCTTCTCAGCGATTTTCCCTAAGCATGACTACTGGATTTCTAACTTCGTCAAACCATTTCAATTCGAAAATGTTGGCAACAATTTCAGACCAAAGGCAACTTTAATTTTTAATCATAAGCTGAGCAATACTCGTAATTCATTTTCTAGTATGTGTGACCTTTTGTTTAATTTACAATTACTAAATACTTATTAAGAAACAAGTTGTATCCTACGAATTTAAATTGAAAGCAAAGTTTGAACTCGGCAATCTTTAGTTTACTCTTTTCGTTTCGAGTTTGCAATACAGTAAAATAAAACGCTATCAGAAAACTTTGTTAGAAGTAAAGGTGTTTGTAAACACGCATCCACCAACTTTTAACTATAAAATGACAGAGCTACAATGACTAGTTTGTCCAGCTTTCAGATTTCATGTGAGATAAATGTATAAAAAAACTGTCTTTTTTAGTAGAATAAAAGAAATTTGAGACTCTGTTGTTACCTGACAAACTACTTTGGTTCTTTGAAAACGTAATTCCTTAGTTTCTGTTAGTCCAACAGAAACGTTTGACTCATCGTTTCATAACATTTCCTCTTGAGTAGTTTTGCAAGAGTTTGCAAGCTACTCTTGCTCTAATTATAGATAGTGAAACGTGACTTTTCGTGCAACAACATCAGTAGTATATCATTAAGCGTACTTGATGCAACAACGTAGTAGTAGTGAAACCAGCGTAATTTCAAAGTTGTGCGACTTAGAGGCGTATTCTAAACAAATTGCGCGTATTCATATAAACCCCCACGTGCTTGTCGGTGTGTACTCTGTCCTTTCCAGTCTCCTCGGGTGGTCTTCTGTAAACATGTTGCCTCCCATCTCTGTCAAGTTTCGTCCACAACAACATCAACAAAAACAACTTTCTTTTTCTATTCGATCTGTATTTGCAGACCAAGTTGACGGTCTGCATATAACTTTTAATCCCCGTTACGTTTTTGCGGGCTTCTTTTTATTTTTCTCCGGCCGGAGGGAATAATTTGAGCTGACGTGGTCGGATAGAAACTGACTCAGCTGGAACTATGTTTGCCCTTTTGTTTCTCACCATTAACTAAGTCGTTCCTGAGATCTCGAACAATTACTCTTTTTGCCCTTTCTATAGATTATGATATTTTATTATGTGAAATATCTCAATGGAAAAGCTGCGGTTTATGAGTTGAATTGGGTTGATGAGTGAATTATACTGAACAAACATTCTCTCAGATATCGCAAGTAGCTGTCAACGGTTTTTGTGCTTTTTTTTAAAGTTTTTGATTATACCTGGACAGGAAAAAACGATTTCCTTAAGAGTAAATCATCTACAGTAGTCGACGAAAAATGGTGTGAGACTGTTTAACTCTTTGTGTTGAGCTAAAAGTTTCATATTGGTTTCAACCGAGAAAAAATTCTGTGAAACTATCGTCATTTTTGGCGGCGCAGTTCAATTCATTTGAATTTCAACCAGACAGAACTTGCAGCGAAAATTTTTGTTTTGGGATTGGCCGAAATGTTCAAAACTTGCAACCATTTAATCGGCTTATTGCGTGGTTGAACAGAGTCTGAACAATCAATTGTTTTCAAAATGTTTTAATGAAACTTTTCCCGGTGATCTCTGCCATCAGCTTTGTATAAATGACGCCAACTGACTTATGTGGTTTCCGCTCGGGGAATTCCCCTCTTTCTTTTCAGAAAAATATGTTTTCTTCTATAATTACGCGTTCGAATCGAATTTGTCAAGTGCTTACTGTTTAAATTCAATCTTTTTTGAAACTAACCAAAGAAAACTTTTCGAACTACCAACAGACCGAATGAAGCCTGTGTTAATGATTTGAAACACTTGAATGTAAATGATTATTATCTGAATGTAGTTTGTGTACGTTTTAAGTAGTCATTAATCCAATTAAATGGGTTTATGTCACAACTATTTCTGTGTCTAGGTTGACCACAAGGTATCCGCACATTTTCGACGCTTTGGACATTTGTATTCAATTAGTTATGTAGTTCTCCCACAATCTATCCCTAGGTGGGTGAAAATTAAGGAAGGATGTTAGTTATTGTTTGAATGACCTCTTGTTTACTGATACTTTTCATTCTATTTTTCAAACATGTTTATCATTTTGATCTTCCCTGTGTGTTTTCCTAATCAATTCACAAGTATAGCACCATGTGCACGTACTGTTTTCTTATCGACTGTTGTACTTTCTGCTCTTATGTTCATGGTCGAACATCATGTTTGACTGTCCTTATAGGAATTGAACTTTTGTTTTTTATGTCGGAACGATGTTGATTATAAACAAATGCCTTCCACGTATTTTTAAAATGAGTGTGACCTATTTGGGCTCTCAGAGAAGAAAAAAACAATGTCTATTCGCAGATTCGTTTCCTCCAAACTCTGTGAGCACCGCACGTCCAATATGGGGGATTTCCGGGCACGTTTTTTATCAAGGATATCCTACCAGAACCCGCGTTTCCGCTCCTTCGAACAAACAGCCTTGCTTTTTCCTGGAGCAACATCATGTTTTATAGCACCCACTGGCTGTCTCAAGAACAATTGAGCAATTTAACTTGATCTGCGAAAAACAACTTTGTTTCGTAAAAACATCTTTGCAAAAAAACTTTTGCTAATCTTATCGTCGGCAAAAATCACCCTATGAAAATGGATATGGCGAAAAAGTCGTACGAACTTCCGACAATTTGGTTCTGACATTTTAAAGCTTGTAAAATGCACTTTATATGTTCTAGTAAACTGTTTTTCGTTAAAAGCTTGTTATTTGTGCCACGTACATGATTGATTTGTCCTTAGGCATCATTGAATTTTCTGTTTTGATGACCCTTTTTTTCTTTTATGCTATGCAAGCCTGGAGCACGTTCACCATAAAGAATCCGTTAAGTGTTTCAACAATCTTCAAAATATAGAAACGATTTGGGTCCCTAAAACAGGAAGCCCTCTTTCCATGTTACTCATTCCTTCGAATTTACGAGTTCCAAAGGGTTCACAACATGTTGTTGACTGTCAAAAACACGTGAAAGAGATATTTGTTTACAATTTTTAAATTATGATAAGTAAGCGGGGGCGAAACCGGTTGAGAAACAAAATGCGAAGCGATTGATATTTGTAGAAGCAAAATTTTAAAAAAACTTTTAACTGTATTCCCGTATTCAGCAGTTGATTTTTGTTAGATGAACTGTTTCTTGGCATATGAGTCTCACAAACAGAAAGGGTTTCTTGGCGTTGTGTCATCTCTCCACCTTATTACAAAAGTTGGGAAACCCCTTTGCGAGATTAGTAGTTTCATTCAGAGCGTAGGTTTAACCAAAGATCAGGTTAATCTGGGAATCTTTTTTGCAAACGTCCACTGTTCTTTATTAATCTTACTTGCGATCCTTGGTCTTTTTGCAATATAATATATCTTTGTTCGGAAGGAAGGCAATTAACTACTTTGTAGCTCATTGTCAATTATATTTTTAGCCTTGAGGTCGAATAGAGGAAAATTAGGGCTCGAAACAGTGATTTGAAAAAAAAATTTGTCACACAAGTTTTGCTAAGTTTTTTTTGCGAATTGATTATTTTATAGGAGTCAATACTCAAA
>LNBV01010501.1:0-10699 GCA_001513535.1 Oscheius sp. TEL-2014 | reverse complement strand
TCGTAAAGCCAATGACCCATGTTGCAGCGGCCGTCATCTGTGCACAAAGAACGTCCTCTTTCTTTGGCCTCCCCAGAAGCCCTTCGTGGCTTTTCTGACTCCCCGGTTTCATCAGATTTCCGGAGTGCGGGACGTTATCATTTGACGCACGCGGTCGAGCTGTCTGTCTCTGCGCCTGTTTTGAGGGGCCTGCTCACGCATGCACGCGGGCTTTGTTCTCCATTCGATCCTTGCTTTTCTCAGTTGCTGCTGACCCTACACCTCTTGTTTATTTGTATTAGTGGAGGAAAGTTCGTGAAAACCGGTACTCGAAGTGCACAATGACGAGACGCGGAACGCCGACACGTTCCGCCAGGAACAGCCGGAATGCAAAATACCCCTGGGGAGAGACAAGACACGGCGTCCCGTGGAACTACTCTCTCTGCCTTTTTCGATTGATGGGTGCGCGACTACCCGATCAAGGATGGACAGCGGGACTTTATGAACATCAAAGTAACAGTCTCTCAAGCGGCGCGGCGCAATGGATCAAACACCTGAACCGATACCATTTCGAATTCTTCAGTAAGGAAGTGATTTCAATCGGGATCAGACTACACTTTACTCGGCTAAGGCTAAGCAAAGCCGAAAATCCTAACAAATGATGCTAAGACGATCAACTTTCAAAGATAATGTCTAGCCAGGTTTTTGTTTACTAAAATGAGGATATTTTTAAAGTTTCAAAATTTTCAATGAGGGGGAACCCGTCTAACAATGAAAGAACATTTCTAATTGAGAGACACAGATAAGAGCGCAGAAACGTCTACACTTCTGCGTCAATCGGATATACACACTCTCTCGAAACACAAATTTAATCACAAATGTTAGTGGTTTAAAAACCTTTGAGTATTCCCAGATTCTGTTCCGGGTGTGACAAATTTGCAATCGTACGTGCAGCATACTAGCAAAACAAAACGCTCAAAAGGGTTCTAAAATGAATTTACATGCACAAGTGCAAACATGTGTTTCCAGGTTTAGTCCACAAGTATGTTCCTTGATGTGTAAAGCTTAAACTAGGGCTAACGCAAAACCATTGTTTTTTTTTTCCAATCAAATCATTTACAACCGAATTTCCAAACCATCGGAATCCCAAATAATGTCAAAAGACAGTTTACCGATGAGTCATCACAGACAGCCGAATTGCAAAATACATTGCGTCTAGTTCTCACTTTCGCCGAATGGGAATTTGCATGTGAATCAAGTGCATGTGTATTCCCATGTGTTATCGACAAGGATTTGCATTGTGACGCCGTCGGTCGTTGCATGAATGGAATAGGCTAATTTCAGTTTGCTGAACTACGAAAACAACATTTCAGGGAACGTTCGTTTTTGGGCACAAGGCTATTTTGAATATTCAAACGAGGGTTGCTCCGAAACGAAGGTTTGATTAAGGGAACCACTAAAAATACCTGCTCATCTGTATATGGCAAAGTTATTAGCGCGCAAGTTACAGATAGCAGAATGACATCATGTTTAAGAAAAGTGCATCACCTCACACACACTATTGTGTGTTTGTTTTTGCGTTTCTTGACTATCACGAAGGACTTTGTCTTTTAGTTTATGGTGAAGCCATGTCCTGGAAAAAATTTCAAACACAAACAAAAATAAGGCCCAAAACAGCAATGTTCTAGCATGCAATTCGCATTAAATTTAGAAAAATACTACTCGAATTATGGATGTTAATATTGCAGGTGCGAGAAACATTTTATTACCTTTACCTGACCCACAAAGTCAGGTTCGGCTATTTTAGTCACAAGGAGCAGCAATCCTTAGCTAGTTTTGAAGTCGTCTTGAAACATTTGTTTTTATAATTGGATTTTAATTTCAAAACCTGAGATTTATAGCTTACAATCACACAATTACCATACTAGTTTGATTCATTTTGACCAACATACGTTTCTCTTAAGGCCTCAATATGAAATTGACGTTTGATCATAGGAGTCAACAATTTCTAATACTGAGGAAAAGTCAATTTTTGTTTTTTTTTTTTTGAATACTCTGTTATAATTCTTCCAGTTTTGGTCAAGCGTGTTTTTGTTCAAACGCGGAACCACGCCATATTAGTTGTTCGGCTTAGTCTCAATCTGTTTTTGGGAACAAATGAGTCCAACAGCTTATCTGACAATAAGCCCACTTATTGAGTTAAACTGTTTTTCCGCCGACCATAACGAATTTGCGTGGAAAACGGTCGTTTCTTTGCCAAACATGTTTGCCTCCGTGTAAATCGTGAAAATCAGAAAATCGAATAGATAAGACCACAAAACGTGATGTGTCCTTTTGTATCTTGGTAATTATTTTGTTGGGATTGAATGTTCTAAAATTACCCAGAACTTGTGTTAAGTGAACGTTCTTTGAGAAAATCACACGTGAACTGGGTGCGCGGGTATCGCTCTCCAACTACGGTATATGATCATCGGGGGTTTCTGTGTTTACAGCAACCTTTTTCTTCACCTTGACCAAGGAATTGTCGCAAATGGGTTTGTTTTGATTGTTCGATATGGTCTATATTGTGTCGGGGCGCCGTTGTCAACGCCCGGGGGTCGGAGGTCGAGTTCGGGCACCTCGCATTGTGTTTCTACGTGGTGTGTAATTTCGCTGAGAGAAGAACGCTCGTTGTTTGAAACGCCTTTGGCAACCCCTACGGCTTTCTTTACAGCCGACTTGTCCACACACTACAGAAATCGAACGATGTACCGGTACAACATGGCGGTTGCCGGCGATTCGATCAGAAATCGCGCGACCGCCAGGCGAACCACAGACCGCCGGGCGAACCGTGGATGGGAAAATGGGAACTGGCTAGAGGTGCCTGTGGAACGCCAGCTATGGCGTAACGAGATACGATTGACATCCCACGAGGAGAATGAAAACGACTGTAAATCCTTCTTATGGAAAAGTTCATTAGTGTTTCTTATAACAAAACAGAATTTTCGAAATCTACGGTTTTAAAAGCTACAAAAATAGGTTTTCCGACAAAACCTATGGATCGAACAGGTCCTCATTAGATTATACTGAACAAAGTGACCTTCATAGCTCTAGTTAGACAACGTGTTTGCTTCAAACAATCAAGGTTTTTGAGATTTTTGAAACTTTTGGCCTCAACGACCAACCAACTTGAGGACACCAAGTACACGAGAATGCGTGGAAAACAATAAAGTTTATTTTGTTCCTCGATGTATAATAAGAACAATCACACATCTGATCAACGCAAAAATAAACCGGGACTTGAAAACTGAGGGAGAGTTCTTTACAAATTGACTTTAAAAGTCTCTGATTACACGACTAGAAGCTATTTCAACATATACTATTGAACCAAATCCAATGTTTCCTTGTTGTCAGACATTTTTCGAAAGTTCAAATGTTCTCTCCAACTTTTACGGCCTTCCTGTTTTTAGAATGTCGATGAATTACCGAATGACCGAAAATCTTCGGAACCTAGACTGTACGCAGAAGTAGACAAAACAATGAACTTGTATCAACTTTACATCCTTGTTTTGTCTTATCTAGGGTCGATAGATGTTTGCTCCTTACGGAAACAAAAATCGGGGGAATTCGAAGGTAACTCTGGAACATTGTATTTATTTGGGTAACCCTGTTGTTACCTAAGCGTACTTATGTATATACATATATATTTAGTAACCCTGCTTTACTTCGGTAACCGTGCTTGCCCTTATAGACGAAGATCGTTCCTGGAATTAAAGCCGACAAGAGACCTTGAAAGACGTCTGGTCCATTAGTGACGAGACGTCAATTCGGGAAAAGAGAAGATTTCAATTTTCAAAAGGACATTAAAGAAATTCAGTGCAAAAGAGAAACAAGTGCACTTTGACTGTGATCCTAGCTACAATCGCACTATATTCCGATTTCACGGCATTTGCATTGCAACTGCCATTAATGTCAATCTCTGTTTCTTTCATCAATCAGCGACAAAAATCAATCCAAACTTTCTCCGTTTAACAAAACATTTTTCCATCCGACTCACGTGCCTGAGTGGTCTGGTTTCCATCGCTCTTCCATCATCGGGGAAGGCGATCTCAATCTAAAACGCTTCTTCGAACACGATGGTCTAGAGGTGATATAAGGGCACCAAGATGGTTGATAAAGCTTGGAATTGTTCCATAAAGTTCTTTTTAGTAGGAATACAATGAAGGGGAATTGCAGCAAAACCTTAAAAGTGAAATCTAAATGCGGTGTTGTAAAACTGTAAAAACACGGAATTCTTGCGTATTTTCGTTAGGATTTAAGGTCAAGGATGTGTTAATGGAAGACTGAAAAACAGAATTTCGTTAGAGTGAGAAATGCAAACCTAAACGGATTTTCAACAAAAAAATTTTAAATTTTTACTCTCGATATCTAGTTTCATGTCTTTGTCAGAAATTACCCACTTGCTATGAACACGATTTTTGTTCTGAAAACCAAATGGGTCTTTAAAATCTGTTAGATCAACCTAGTGAACAACAAATAAAGCTCATTCGAATGAGATCCTTGTGTTTCATAGCATAAAAATGAAAACATCCTTGGTATCTGTGCTCTGCTATGCTTTACGCTCTGATCTCGACAAAAGAGCAAAACGTGCTTGTTATCTTGGTTCGCTTACATGTCATGGCACATGTCTGTCAAAGAAGGGCCATAAAACGCACCTCCTGTTGCAGTTGCAAGCATTTTATAGCTTCACAAAGACACCGAACGCCGTTCTTGTTATTTTGGGATTACATGATGTGTACGGCGCCGTTTCAAGCCAGTCGTATAGGCTCCGACAGACCGAAAACATTTTTCTGCTATTGCAGTGGTCCGGCACATGTAACACTGCAGATGCTAGCACCGGGGTTGTGGAATGTGTCCTTAGCACGAGGTGTGCCACCGCGCGAACGTCAGAACCAGATGGGATATCCTTGGAACGCTGATGTTCGTTATCCGTAAGTCATGTTTGGGACGTCACTAAGCAGATCAGGAAGTGAATCGAGAAGGCAACCAAAGATATTAGTCCCAACCGGCAAGTGTTCTTTTGAAGCCGTTAGGAAGACTTGCTCTAAGTCTCTTTTTAGGTCAAACGAACAAACACGCGACAGTGAATTAACCATCAAGGTGTCCTGTGTGTTTCATTGTTTCATAGTACTTTGAAACAAATACGCAAAATCTTAGGTGCGAGTTCGGTACAACTCTCCCTTTGATCAAAGATTGATTCAAATTGATGACTTAAAGTGTCTTTAGCGCAATGCGCAAGGGATCGAAAGACAGGACAAGCTAGGATATCTTTGAAACTTCGACGTTTCGTATCTCATCGTCTGCGAAGGCTAGAAACTACACTTGATTTCAGGTTGCACGGAAATTGTGATCTTTCGGAAGTAAAAATTTTACGTTGGGGAAATTTGGGGAAGGGGGGGTTGAAGGATGTTGTAAGTGTTTCAATGCGTTGGCCACTGGTTAAAACCATTAATGTTGGGCTGACCGATGTCTTCTGAGCGAGTCTATATTGATTTTAATAGTATTTTTAGTTAATATTTTATGTTAGTGTCTGTTTTCCACTGAAAGGTAATATCGAAGAGTGAATCTATGCAAACATTGTAAAGAGTCACTATTCGATGTCTAGTAGGCCGAAATATGTATGTGATCATAGACTTTTTTACTTTTTTGAAAAAGCAATTTACGCATGGAAAAAAGAAAAGAGCCCCAAGAGCAAAATGAAGTTTAGATTGCGACTACGTGATATTCAATAATGGACGATATTTCAAATTTCACCCATTATTGATCTAGGTATATTTATGCTTTTTATTGAGATACCCCAGACTACAATCAACAAGAAGATAAGCAACCTGATGTAATGATTTTCTGAGACTTCCGATTTTTTCTGTGATGACTTTACGTGTCTTGAAGACTACAGAGATGCGTCACTACGCGAACGCCAGAACAAGCTGGGATATCCTTCGAACGCCTAACATTCGTTATCCATTTGTCAGCAGCGCGAAGCCATTTCCCAAGGACACAAAGTACATCTGTTTCGAGGGTATCTTCAGCACATACTATAATAGCAACCTGTTCCGTCTTCCATTTTCGAACATATACTCGACGAACTCTTATCATCGATCTCAGGTTTTCCATCTTCCGGGTCACGAAACAGAAACTACAGGATGACCACAGGAAAGAGTAACGTTTTCATACAAAGACTCGTTTTTGCAAATGAGGGAGTTCGGCGAATTCCCGAAAACCAAATTTCCGGTCAGTAAATTAACGTCGGAGTCTAATTCCATTTGCCCGATCAGGCGTCGCACGTAGAAAAGGAGGAACGGTTCGAATTGTTCTTTGAGTGTTCTCGGAGATTGAAAGTTGCGGTCACACTCAAGAATCCTACCTAACTACCTGATAAGAATTAAGAACTTGCACCGATGGTTTCGGTTTCTGATTGGTTTCGACGAAAAATTAGGTTCCTTGTCTGGAGAATCGAAGATTGCCGATCTGCGGTCAAACACTCGCCGGTCAATGAAAAAGACAATTTGATTAGGAAGCCAGAAGGAAAAACGATCTGCTATCTATTTGAAAACTTTTTACGGATAAACCAATATTGGTCCATGTGGCCAAATGAGGGAGGCATGGGTAAGTATGCTCTAACATACACACTTTTCAGAATCTGCCTTCCAACTTTGATGACCTCGTCTGGTTCTTGAGTTATTGCTCATTTAAACAGCCTTATAGCAGTGTTATTGCTTTTTCATGTGTATTTTGAAATTCAAATGGTCATAACAGAAGAACCAGAAGGGCTCAGCAGTTTTGAAGCAAATTCGAGATAAAGATTCCGAAGAGGATATTCAAATTGTACCTGACAAAATAGGTTCTTTATTTCGTCATCAAAAGTTGGGAAATTTCTGACTTGATGATTTGTGTCCTACAGGGCGTTGAGTATGATTCATTGAAGCTTTTTCAACTAACTAGAATTTAAAACCTGAAAATCTAAGAGTGAGAAGACAGAAGTGACGTGCCGTAATCTGCGCTCGAAACTGTGTCAACAAGGAAACGATGGACAATAAACGTGAGGAAAGGGAACGGCAGATTTAAAATAGCTATTTGGAGAGCAAAAAGTTGTGCCTGCACTGAATATTGCATTTACTAAAGAACAAAACCAGTGGAGAAGCTAAGCGTGTTATTAAGAGGGTTTAGGGCAGCTTGTTTTAGCAATAGTCAAATCAACGTTGGTTCAATTATGTTCAGTTTTTCGCGATCTAGGTCCGAAAACTGAACAATTTAGGTTTAGATCAGTGCTTATACTAGACAGAACGTAATTGGAAACACATTGAAATAATAGGGCAACGGCAAAAATGAGCGAACCCCTATTTTGACAAATTTTCGAGATTGACATCCATTGGGTTAAATTTTCATTATTATTCTTTTGTACAAGCTAACTTGGCCGTCTAAATACCTTTCAGTAAAAAGAATACGCTAGAGGAAATCTATTTCCTTAATTTTCATATTGAAGGTTGTCTTCTTTAAACCATTGAAGAAACTAACGGCATTTGAGGTGACCTTATTAAAAGATTCTTGAAAAACGGAGCTTTAAAGTGCAACTTCGCTTTTTGAAGGTAACCGATTACTCTCTGTCGAAAAACAAGATTGCTTGATATCAAAAATGAAATGTAATTTCCGGGGACATGAAAACATATTATCGAGAAAACCAAGGGAATCTTATCGTATTGCATAAATCTAACATTGTTTAAACCTTACCGAAAAAAGCAACACGAATTTTGAAGATAAATGCCTTTTCTTAAAATGAATGCCCCAACTGCACATTACGGTATATTTAGAAATCTGTTAAAAGGCAAGATTTTGTTCCAGATTTCTAGTTTCGCTTCTGAGCCCATAGTTTCTAGTCTGTGATCTTTCACAACCAGCCGTTACTCATTCGAAATCCCATTTGAAAACGACCATTGGTCGATTTAGGTGTGTCAGTCCCGTGTGACAAGAGTAACGGTTGTTATTCCTTCGCCATGTGTACTTTCACATTCAGCCAGTTTCTTCAAAATACGGATGACACAGCGGGAGAGAAACGGCGGGAACAGCGACCGACCGATTGAGCGCACAAACAGATCGTCGATCAAATGGCTACTCGCGCTGCGTACCCGATTCAGAGCCACGACAGTTCGCCGAACGAGCACATGCTGCGCGTACGGAAGCGGAACAATCGGCGTCATTCCCGTGTGAACGGCTAGCCGGTCACTATTTTTAGAGGCCATGATTCACGCAAGACGAAAGCGGCGCAGACAAACATTGCCTAGACATTCGGACCGGACCGGAAGGGACACTCGGGTACAGAAATACGATATGGCACGGAGGGATGGAGAAGCGAGGGATCTATTTCTAGATGAATAAGACTCAGGAACAATGACAAAACCTGAGCACATTAATGTTAACTAAAAAATAACGTAAGCTCAGCATCAGCGAAAGAGCCTCGGTTGATAGAGGTGTAGAAAAAAGTCCAAAACTTTTGGAAATGAAAGTAAGATGTCCTTGGCATTTGACTATGACATTCGTCGACAAAGCAATTTTTCTTGGGGGCGGGGGGAGGGTTGAAGCCATTTCTACTCTATTAAACAATCAACATAGTGGTGACTTTGACTAACCGAGATGTAGAGAACGGGTAACCCATTGTGTGTCAGGGCGCCTAAGACCTCTACACTGCCAACTCCGAACCACTATGTCATTCTAAAGTCTCTTTCTTTTATCATCTGAACGCTAAAGAAAAATCACCGGGTAAGAGATTTTGCGGGGTTAAGACATTTGTCAGTTGTAATTTCGGACATAGTATCTCAATTCGTTCGAGCGCACAAAATGAATTTGACCTACACTTCCTTTTATTCTGCAATCATACCTCTTTTTGGTATGTTCATACCTTTGGATCCTTCTTTGAGAAATTACTAAAGCGAAAGTTGCCAGGTTTAAATGCTGTGTGTTGTAAAAATTGAGACGTTTTAAAACAAAAGGTCAAGTTTGAAGCGAAAAAGTTATTTCAAAATTTGAATGTTATGCGACATTTTGAGACTTCATCAGTGGTATGTCCCAGTTCCCAAAAAAAAACCCCTTTTTTATGGATACCTTAACGTCTTATTCACTTTACTCTTCATTTAAGAATTTCTGCCTTTGATCAATTTACAACACCCAATGTTTCAATTCAATTCAGGTTTGACAAGGTCACAGACAGGGATTCTAGGCCAACCACCCTTTACTTTTATGGCAATGTGGGCGACGGAAAACATAAACAAACGCTTAAAATGAAGTTATACGGTTGTTATGTTTTCCAATTAAATTAGATGACCAGAAAGCAGGCACCCGTCAAAACTTCTTATGAATTTGAACATCGAATTTGAAATATAACAAAGCGGAAAAACAGTTCAATGGTTAAAGACCTGTGTTTTTGTTTGCATAAAGTAGATCTCTGAGATACACATGACAAACACTGTTCAAAGACATTGTTCTGTTGGTTGCCTTGGCTGTACGGCAAACAAAGTAGTGTTCAGGAAAAGTGCTAGGAAAGAAAAAACTCGGTAAAACAAGTTAAAACAACATTCTTGGCGTTTTTTTTAAAATTAACTTTAACTAAGAGGAAAAATCTCTGAAGACCCAGTAGAATATGTCTAAATACAGTTTTGTTGAGGAAGATTTTTTTGAGTGAGTTAAAAGTGAGTAATTGTCGTATCCCTTGCCAAATAATCTTGATTTAACAAACTTGGGGAAAATGGACAGTGAAATGCATTTGGATCAGGTTTATAAATGACTACATTTCTGACTTGCAAAAGTTGAAGATATTAAGTTGAAGACCAGTTTCCGCGACGATTTTTACTCTACACAGTCAAATTCGCATGAAAAGCTTTCCATGAAATGTTTCTTAATGTATCGAGAAAAGTATATATTAACTCGAAAATTTCAAATAGAAGCACGAAGCGATGTCTATGGTTTGTTTTTAATAGATATGAAGATATGTTTCAAGCTGCCTAAACAGCGTACATAGTGTCTTGGTTTGTTAGCCAAGTTGTGTATTGTTTGGCAGATTTTTTGGCAATCATTTGTCAAAAAACAGAATTTTTTGAGCACCTCGCAGAAAGGTGCATCAGGTTAACTTTCATACAGTTCATCATCATAGGTTGTAAACAGCAATGCTACCTGCTTGGGGCCTTGAAAAAGCAAACAATCAAAGTGGACGTTATGCACTACAATTGTGTTAATAGTTAAAGACTCAAACACTTCTTGGGTGCTCACTTTTTAACCTTGTGTTTTGAAAACTATAAATTAACTTATGTGGCTGCAGTGAGCGTATGCTTTTTTGCATCAAAAGATCAGCTGTTATCAGCAGCTTCCGGAACTTCCGTTGGCTCAGAGTAGACTTCATGCCCCAGTGACGCAACAAATTCCAAAGAGACCATATAGCCAGAAAAGTCAAAAGGACTTACCATTTAAGGCATAATATATAACATAATTGTGACATTCCCCTTAGAAATGCTCACTCTAAAACAGCTGAACACTAAGGATGAACCGAAAGATAAATAAAGTTTCCGAACTTTCGGTAGATACTGACACGGTGTAATTTTTTGATTGGGAAATATTGTAATTTCCGTACAAAGCACTTTGCAAACATGAATAGAATTGATTCCGATGAAAAAATGATGGTTTTGGTATGTCTGAT
>LNBV01010487.1:0-12387 GCA_001513535.1 Oscheius sp. TEL-2014 | reverse complement strand
CCGTTGCTGCTTTGACCACTGGAGCCGCCGGAGTTGTCGGATATGCTTACGTCGACCCCGAGTTCCGTCATAAGGTGGAATCTACCGTTCCTCCTGTGAAACAGGTCTTCGACAAGGTTCTGGGAGAGGCTAGCCTGCCGTGAGTTAATTTTAGTTTCCATTTTCAACATTACTTTTAGCAAAACCAAGCAGCAGATCAGCGACCTGAAGGACTCCGTGGTTGGTGCCCTCCCCAAGAAGAAGGATACCGATGTAAGATCATCTTTCATTTGTTTTTAAAACACTTATGTTAAGGTTCTTCCTCCCCTTCCTAAGCCCCTGCCTCCCCCGATCGAGAAGAAGCCCGCGGTCCAAGTTGACCCTGTCAACGTCCGCAAGGAGATTGATGTCCTCCCTCCCAAGCCTTCTCCGGAACTCATTGCTGGAGATAACAAACGTAAGTAATTTTTTGAAACAACGTTATGGCAATTTCAGAATTGGAGCACACCCTCTTCAAAGCTCTCCAGGAGGCTGAGGTCCGTGTCCAGGGAGCCACTGAGGCCAAGATCCAAACCATCAATGCTGTGAACAAGCACGCTCAGCTTCTGAAGCAGACTGTGGATGATGCTCAGAATGCCAACTGGGAAATCGTGAGTCAATTTCAACTACTAGAACTTTGTTTTCAAAAAGGTCACCGCCGCTCTCCAAAACTCTGAGGTCTTCTCGAGCAAGGATGGAAAGGCTGAAGCCGATTCTCGCAACTACATCGATCAGCTTCGTAAGGTGAGAAAACATGATGTATGACAAATTTTGCAAGTTTTTGAATTCGTCAAAACACAATTGTAAGCGCCATTAGGATTCCCAAAATTAAAATTTTGTACAAACAAAGCTGTACAGAAGTTCTGTTACAATTGAAAAACAGTTTTCCAAATTGGAAGTTTGATCAAATGGCCATGACATTTGATATTTGGAATTCTATTTTTTAATCTTCAGCAGGAAATTATTTCCAATCTCACGTACAATTGTGTACTGCTTCAAAAAGTACACACAACTTTTGAAACATGGTTAGAAGACTGCTGTGCACATGTCAATCAAACTTTGGATTTTGTTTCGCAAAGTTAAATACTCATAATTAGATTATACCAAAGTTTACAACTTTTGTTTAGCTTATTGAGAGCGGAAAGAAGAACGCCTCCACCGCTACCAACCCTCTTCTTCTCAACGCTACCGAGACTGCGAACAAGCTCACCCACCAGCTGGATGAGCTCAATGCCCTTGTTTCTAAGGTTTGTTGAAAGGATCAAGTGTAACTTAAAGCATTGCTTTCAGGCTCGCCAGGAATCTCAGGTTCTCAACCAATACAAGGATCTGATTGACCGCAGCAGGCAACAGTTCGCCCTGGAAATGAAGAGCATCCTTCCTGATGTTGACATCCACGCTAAGGTTTGTGATTTAAAGGGACATTTTCTTAAGCTCTTTATAGGACAAAAACTTGACGGAGGATGAACTGAACGCTCTTATTGCTCACGCTCATCTGAAGGTTGACCATCTTCGTAAGCAGTTGGCTGATCAGCAGGTAGACCTTCGATTTTTTAATATTTTAAACTTATTTTCAGGTTCGCGAGGAGCAGAGCATCTCTCGCGCCCTCGAGGAGCAGCGCAAGGCTGACGAGCGCATTTCTTCTGAACGCATGGAGGTTGAGATCAACCGCGTTCAGAAGCAGCAGGAGGTCGACCTCGAGCGAGCTGTAAGTGAATCTTCTCTTATTATTTGTTTCTGTTTTTCTTCTTTACTACGTACCGGTTTGGCTAAAACGAAGTTTTTTCAAGGTTCTGGCTAGCCGTGCCTCCTGGGAGGGAGAACTGGAGGGCCAGCTCAAGCGCGCCTCTTCTGCCCACTCCGAGCACCTCGAGCAGGTCATCAGGACTCAGCGTCAGCTCTTTGAAATTGAGCACAACCAGAAGGTTGAGGAGGTTTGCCAAACTTGTCTTCTTTTTTAAAACTTGACTTTCATAGGCTGTGATCGCCGAGAGGGATCACCACAGCCGAGTGGTCGGAGTCGCCCTCAGTCGTCTCGAGGGAATCGAGAGTGCTCTGAACAGCCGTGTGGCTCTGGTAAGCCTAATAAATAAAAAGAAACTAGTTTTAAAATCCAGGATGCTGAGAACAGGAAAGCCAAGCAGTTCTGGATTGCCTGCCACAGCCTTATTGATACCATCAAGCACGGTAACAAGGCTGGAAACGACTTGGAGCAGCGCCGCCTTCCTTTGGGAACCACCCTTGAAGCCCTCCAGGCTGTAAGTGGCAATGTTTGTCCATAGACTTGAAATTGTTTAGGTTAACCCTGATGACACCTTTATTGGTACCGTTGTGAACACCTTCCCTGCCCAAGCTAAGTCTAAGGGATTGTACACAGAGCAGGATTTGAAGAACCGCTTTGCCAAGGTTACTATTGTTTTCCGATTTTTCTATTTTTTTCTTTAGTTACACAAACTTGGCAAGACGACTGCTGCTATTGATGAGAACGGAGGCTCCATTTCTGCCTACATGTGGTCTTATGTGAGGTCTATGTTCTTGGTTGATCTGCCGAGGAAGTTCAGCGAGGGTGACAAGATTGACCCTAACTCTATTGACAACATTGAGGTGAACTGCAGTTAAACTTCTCTAAACAAAGTTATTTTCAGGTTCTGGCCCGTGCCAAGTGGTACGTCGATCGAGGAGACTTGAACGGAGCTATGAAGATCGTCCAGCTGCTCCGTGGTGAACCGGCTCAACTTGCTCAGGATTGGGTTAAGGATACCCGAGCTCATTTGGAATCTCGATTGTTGGCTGAGCTTCTTGTCGCTCACGCTGCCGTCACTTCCATCCGATCGACCTATTGATTCAGGCTTAGCTAGGTAGCCTAGGTTACCTCTCTTTCCAATGCATTGCCTCGATTCCCCGTTAGAGCTAAAAGTGTAGATGTAGAATTACCAATGCGAATTACCGGTAATAAAATGGATATACTTTTTACAGAGGCGGAATATCAGGGAAATACTTTACACATTAACCTGATAAAAGTTAGAGGAGGGTTGCCAATCAGAGCGGCCGGAGGCTGCCAACCCGAAAGCCACCTACATGAGCGGCCGCAAAATGAGCGGCCACAGTTTGAAGCGGCCGAAGGTCGCCAAACCCAAAAGGTAAGGATTTGGATATGCAAATATGATACGGTTCCAATAGCTCCGCTTACGAAATGGGGAAAAAAGTAGTCCTGACTTATACGTAACATAGGCATGTTTTTTAACTTATCCGTTTCGGTTTACCGACCTTCCAAATGTTGAATTGGGCTCTGTTGCCATGCAGCTGCCCCGGGCGGTCGCAATTGATTACAGACTACAATCCGGATAAGCTGTGATCAGGGCAGCAATTTCCACCTAATGGAGAAATGAGCAATTATCACAAATGTGTCAAATACGAATGAGGTTTACCGACATTTCAAATCAAAGGACAAGGTTGTTCTAACTCAACAAAATTCTTATTGAGAATGCTAATAATCTCCCTTTTGAAAACAGGTTCTCTACTTGTGCTTTGGTAATTGGTCGCACACAATACTGCACAAAACTACGATGGGAAATGAAGATGAGAGTAATTTCCACCCTTGAAAGATTAGTAGGATTGCGGCGCGGAACGTCACATCCCGGGCGACGATGAGAACTTTCCAGAAAGGTACCGAATAGACTTTTTACAATCCCTGCGGTATGGAAATTCCAAAAGGATTTGAGAGTAGTAGGATCGAGTTGCACAACATATGTGATCCTGTTCCCCGAAATGGCTAATCTGTTTGAATTTTGAATGTTTTTCGTAATTGGTAAACATCGTTTCTTGATGTCATGATGTCTTGAAAATTCAACAAGCTACCTTCAGTCTCTCAATGAGATGAATTCAAAAGCCGTGCGCTCGTGTTCAATCCAAACCACCATGAAACAAAGTTCTCACTACAAGATGAAATAACCTTGACCTGTTTACGCTTGATATTCAAGATTGTAGCCTCCGTACTAGGGTGTACACTTGAATTTGTGCAAGGGGCCGAACAGCCGAAGACCAAGCTAATTGCTGTCACAGCCATTGCAAACGGAGCTTGCAGAAGGGTACTGCATTTCAACAGTTTAACAAAACTAAGGTCCCTTAAACACTTAAAGGCCGAAGAGTTACAAAATCAGAATTCAATCATCCCTGTTGTTTTCATCAGTTGATACGAAATGCTGTTGATGTGTGCAACGTAATCTTCTCCATGGGTGGTCTCAGTGAATCAACGACAGGTGCCAAGCTGAAAACGTAAATCTTTATGTTTGACTTGTAATAAATAATATTTTCCGGGAACAAATCGTGCAGCTGCTGATGAAAAAGTATGTCCGGCATGTATAATATCGTGTATAATATACAAATAATTTAAAAGGTTTCTTGAGCGCAATGTAATTTTTGCTATAAACATTTCCAAAAACTGAAAATAATTGTGTAAACTTCGCGGGAACACGTAAAGATTTCTTGAAAATGTAAATTAAAAACAAGATAATAGGATTATTATTTTGCTAAATGAATGGCATTAATTTTACTTTCAAATATATCATGTTGCCTCACTTTGAAAACCACAACTTATTCTTCAGTAAGTCTTGATGTCATCTGACTTTTACGCAGACGATTTTTTACTTGCATAGATTATGTCCCATTTGTAAACACGGAAAAATCGCAAAAGAGGTTTATTAGGAGGCATTCACTTCTATGCTGCCGTAACATCGGCCTCTTTTTCGTTCCAATGATTTTGTAAACAAAAATTATTTTGTTTTTCTTTCCATATTAGTAATTCAAGAACCTGCTTGATATAGTTTGAAAGAGTTTACTATTAAACACATTTTTACTGATTCGTGCCGCCAATATCATACTTTCTAGATTTTGTATCCTTTCGTGTAACCATTCCGTGTTGCTGCCCACTGAATTCCGCTAATCTGGTGGTAGCAAGTAATCACAGGGTTGATACCTGCGTGCTACATTGCCTCAGGGGCCAAAACTACAAATCTCTGTCACGCAAATCTCCCGGTATCAGCGATATTCGACATGCAGGGGAGAAAAACAAACTGTACGAAAGAAAGAAATGAAGTAGCCACAGTTTCCGGAAGTACTTTGAAATTTAGTAAAGGGCCAGAAACCTATTGCATAAGTTGCTGGTTGAAAAAAACAGGACTTTTTTCTAGGTTTCCCAAGGTTGCTAGAATGATCCTAGCCAGAAATGTATCAAAACATTCTTTATAAACAAGTTGAAAAAGTTCCACATTTGAAAGTTATTGAAATTGTTTCAAAGAATTGTTTTTCCCGTTCTTCCTGTTATACTTCCACTGTGAGTTTATTAAATTTCTTTTTGAGAAAATGACCGTTTTGCTGTTTTTGTTGACATTTAAAACGCCTCTTCCTTTTATGAGCAAACTTGTTTCTTTGAAAGCATCATCTCTCTGAAAATGGAAATGATTTCAAAAAACAAACAATGACGAGAATTGCCTTAAAAAATGTTATTGAAACCTTGATTTCCTTTGAATAACTTCAACTTTTCATTGGATTTGTAGTTTTTAAACAATCAAAATTTTACAGTGGAGAAAAGTGTTTTTCTCCAAATATATAGTCTTATATAGATCGAATGAGAAGGTTACAACCCACATTTAGCCTTTTTAAATGAAACGATCAAAGAAGTGAGAAATGCCAATCATGGATAATATCATGAAACTGCTCACATCATCTTTTCCATTTCACATTTTTTGTCAAATCTTTTATTTTTGAAAAACTAAGAAACCTTTTAAGGTTGCGGAATCTTTGACAAGCTAGGTATAAAATCAAGATACCATCCTTTGCAAAGAATTATAAAATTTTGATCGAGTTGAAAGAATTCAGATTACCCCAGTTATATCTGAACTTGTTGGGTAAAGCCTCAAGAATTGCCGGTTTTTGAACTTCTTAACTTAACTTGTTTTAAGCTATTACCAGGGTATGAATGCAAAATATTGAAAACTTTTCAGGTTTTTTTATGCAAAAAGTCGGGCTTATCTTTCAAGGAGCTAAACAAATTTTGCCAAAGAGAATTTTGTTGAAAATTGCTTTTTTTTACTTTGTCAGAAGAATTTAAAAAGTGAACGTTCAGTTTTTAAGAGAATGAGAAATCATTGTAATAACAAAAATTGCTTTTTAGAGCAACAAAATGATACTTCAGTTGCATACATTTTCAATTCCCTAAAGTTGTGTTATGTTTCCCAACACTAAAATTTTTCACATCAGTACTAAACTTTAGCTCCCATTCTATATTTTAGAAAGCACAGCAATTTCCAATCGATAGGTCCGGAAATTACAGGGGGCGTCATCATAAGTGCAAAGCACCGCCTTTTAGATAATTGCAACCTTTATCTCGTTGAGTTCACGTAAGTTGTCTGTACTGTCAACGAGCACCTTTAATTGTTTGTCTTGTTTTAGTAAAAGCCGTATGTATGCCTAGATCTCTTATATAACGAGCCCTTTCCATGAATTGATCGTTTTCGCTTTTTCGGTTGCTGGGTGTTAATCACCACAGGAGGCGGTGACTCCGCCCCCTAGTTGTTACATAAAAGGCGAGGCACCTTTCGTGGGAGGTGCTCCGCTCTCCAGCTCTCCCGTCCAGCTATAGTCGTCTTCTGTTCAACTGGTAGCTTTACAAGAAGGGGCCAAATTCTAATCGGCCTATTGTTAGAGGCTTCGCTTTGAATAGGGTGGCAATAACTAAAAACCAATTCGTTTGATAATAACAGCAACCTAACTGATATTATAATAAGCGTAGGCTTGTAGTTAGTTACTAGTGTCTATTAGTTCATACTGCATTGCTGTATGGAACTTGGGTAGTATCCGTAAGACAAACACTAACCAAAAAACCTCTGCTTCCAACAAATCGAAAGCCGCAATAGTGAATCTGTTGAAATACAAAACTACTTTTCAAAACGTCCTTGATTATGCAGTCTATTTTGGTATCTAGCGTTGACTGAGAAAAACGCAGAGTTATAAGCGCTTTGTAGACGGATTTGTATTCTGCGCGAAGTTGCTTTAAAACTGACTTTACTGTTTTTTTGGGTTACCATCGTCATTTGAGTCACTGGTCAGGCATATTTTTAAAATTTACATAGGTGATCTCGATTTTTCTTGCTTTGAAAGTTTTGGCAACTCATTTCTGGCACTATGCGGTAAGATGCAAAAATTTCGGACTTTGAGCGGGGACTCCAATGCAAAAGCTGCAGCGAGAGGTAGAACGTAGAAAAGCAACGTGTCGATCAAAAGAAAAAAGGAAAGCCATTTGTTCGAACAAACAAAGAATAGGTTGTACAATTTCTTTTGTGTCAAATGAAGGGTGGTAATTCTGCTGCGTGGGGTGATGCGATTCGCGTACTTTTTCTGTTTAAAAAGACCCCAGAAATGACTAACCAACCGAAGATATCCGACAGGGAATTGATCAGTTCTTGTTTTACCGTCGTATTTGTAGGATTTTCTGGTTTTAAACTTAAGGATTTTGTAGAACCTTTTTAAGTAATAGCACGGGGAACGTTTTAATTTTGGCCGGAATGAACATTACATATTGGCCGTAATGCAAAATTCTTTAAATGAATTTAGTCGTTTGTAGTCTGTTCGCCAGCACCTTTACTTTTTTTCTTTGGTGTCGAGTACAAATTTGAATGGCACGGGTTCTTGCGTCACACTGGTAGGCCGCTCATCCCAACACGATCAACCTAAGGCCGCGATGCGGATTTGATTCGCATGCAGGTCCCAGGGACAACCACATGGAAAGCACTCTTTTTTGTAGCAAAAAATTGAAAGGCCGACGGAAATGTTATAAACCCAGTAATAGACGAAAGTTATATTCATTCTTTCTTATACTCTTTTTTTAAAAAGTGGTATGAATCAATGCGGAAGTGCAGATGACCGTGAGTAAAAGGGCAAACTGACCCATGTCGGAAATACCTTATACTTTTTTGATGTGTACTTTTTATTATCTTTTATCATTGTCACCAAATACTATGCGGCAAACTGATATTTTCCAAACATTTATCGTGTTTCAGTTTTTAGCAGAATTTACGTTTTGGTCTTTGTATTTTACTCTTTTCATAGATGTAGTGTTAAGTATACCTAGCTAAATTTTTTGAATTCCGGGAAACTGGGGTTGAATATAAATGAAATCTTGAAGCCAAATTCTTGGAAAAACACAATTTTTTATAACTGTCGCCAAATCGGCATCCTGCAAAATTCGGCTTTGTTGCAGGTGGCCGATACGCATACGGAAAGTGTGTCTAAATTGCGCAGACGCAAAGAAAAAGCGGTTTTTTCTGCCAATGCTCGTTTGGCGACAGTTATAACACCCAGTTTTTATCAATAACGTTCACACGTTTTTTGTGTTTCATTATGTTTTGATTGATTCTTACATTTGAACTCTTTTTGTATGGTTATCGCTTTGCTAGGTACACCTATAACTCGCTTTTAGGTACACCTATAACTCGAAACTTGCCATGGAATTCTTCTGTCCCACCGTCGCCAAGGCCCTTCAACCTGTTTTCCAAGACTTTGGTTGGAAGGAGCTCGCCTACACCGGCACGTTCGCCCTTAGCACCGCTTGCAGCGTGGCTGGATACAGGCTGATCAAGAGCCCCGTAAGGCTTAAATCTATTACGTCCATCAACTAGTTTAGAAATTCGTTAGAGGGCTCTGTCAGCCCCTCTCCAAGTACGTCGTCGGAACCCAGGTCATGACCACCTGCCTGGCCCCCATTGTTCACTCCAGCTTGAAGATCATGGAAAATCTGCTGTAAGTTTGTTGCAGCTCATTTCAATTGAGATTCTGCAGGGGAGCCAGCCTCAGCAAGGGAGATATGGGAGCAGTGAAGCCCCTCTTGGACAACATCTCCGGAGGAGCTCTCATGACCATGGTCTGACTACAACTGAACATTCTTACAAAAATATTTAGTATGGAAGCACCACTGCCTTGCTTCTGGAGAACTGCTACTGCTCATGGATGGTGCACTATGATGGCAATGGAAAGAGTACTCTCCACTCTCGTCTGATGGGAGCTCTCACGGTAGAAGAGTGTGAATATTGCTGTAAATGATCATTTGCAGATCGCCCTCCTGATGATCACTGTCTGTGCCTTCAACCCTCCGTTCATGGTGAGTTTAACAAAAAGCAAATATTAGCGACCATTGTAGAGAATTGCGCAAGTTGAAAGCGAGAACTAAAAATCACAAAAGCGATCATCAGAAGGAATGACAAAACAGTCTGGGAGCTATATGTAGAGTCAGAAAAACGAAGACTGAGAAAGAGAGAGAGAGAGAGAATAAGAATGAGAGAGAGTTATAGAAAAGAGAGAACAGGCACAGTCACCAGGAAAGCAATAAGAGAAGTACATAAAAGGCTATCCTTTTAGGCGTTGCTCCTGGTCATCTGGTTCCTCCAAGGCTTCCATGCTTATCTCTTCGTTGCAGCGGAGAAGCGCAACAACAAGAAGAGCATGACCCCCTACGAGGTCCTGGCCGAGGCGGTTCACATCGAGGTAGCGCCCGGTCAATATCTGGTGCAAACAATTTTAGAAGCAGGAGCGTCGCCAGGCCATCACCTTTCACATCGTCTTCATCGGTCTTCTAGCTACCACCCTGAGCACTGGCTTCTACCTGCTCTTCTCGCACAGGGTTTGATTACAGACTAGTACTTCTAAATTCTAAACAGTTCCAGGGAACTGACTTCCACGAGTCGTTCTTGTTCTTCCCAATGATCGCCATGGTGGAGCTGCCCTTCCTCTTTGGCAAGATGAACTGCGAAGAACCCTGCCAGCCAGCCTTCTTCACTGTGCTCTGCAACAGGTTCCCCAGACTTTCCCGAATGTTCTAAGTGAACTCTGATGACTCCAGAAGTAGAAAACCAGCTGATGATTTCCCTATGTACCACCTTCCCCCTTCATTTTCAATCGTACTTGAGTTCATCCTTCTATTACTTTCTCGTTGCAAACATCAGTTTTCAATCTTCCTTGACCACTCAATGTGACCTTTCGAAAACGAAAACCTTGGAAACAAAAACCCCGTTTATTCAAACCACAAGATCTCGTGTTTATGTACCTATTCTACAAATGATCCTCTTAACCATTGGCTTCCCAACCCATAAGTTTATTTTTGTGTGGTTTGTGCCCAAATGGTACCTGCATAATGCTGTCGTTTCTTCAAGATGTGAAACCTCGGTTGTTTTTATGCTACAAACCGCCTATTTGGGCACCACTGTGTGAAATAAACTTTCCAACAAAAGGGCTATTTCAGTTCGGCAATGGGGAAAAGTCAATTTTTTGAGATAAATAGCTTTGAAAAAATGACTGTGTTTGTGATTTCCGTTTTGATAATTGTTGCTCTAAACAGCAGAAAACCTATTTAACTTGAATTCTGTTTCTGTCAGAATGGCGCTTTTAGTTGTTTTACATCTTGATTTTAGTACGAGTTCCGCCTATCAACTGAGACCAAAGAAATAAGTTCCGCATTTCGAGAACATGAGGAATTTCGTTATTCTTTATTCCATGATTCACACACACCTCATCAACTTTTTTCCACAAAAAGAAGAAGGAAATTGATGGAGGTTTGTCACACTTTGTGTACTCATTTCAATCACAAACCAAGAAACGGAAAATCATTTGTCTCGTGCGTCATAGATGCACAACTTCGGAAACTTTTGCTAGGTTCAAACGTAATAGGACAAACTAATTACTTAAACGGAAAATAGAAAGAACAACATTTTATGAACACGTTTTATTAATACAACAAGGCAGTGGGATCAAATGATGGCTGTTTGACGACCGGCGGTTCTTTTTTGCAACTTTTAGACAGCAAAATAAACAATGGGGGAGTCTGAAGCACACCGATTGCTGCCACAATGAGGTAGAAGGAAAATCCAATACTGAAAATGTGATGTTTAAACTAGGTTTTCTAAAGTTTACACGTCTAACATACTGTTTAACGTGTTCTTCGCTTCAATTGTCTCAGTTGATACACTTTAGGGGTGGGCAAATTGGGTAGATTGCGTTTTCACCCAAGGTTATCGGGAGAAGTGCGACAAACGGATCAGCCGCGGATCCGATAGCAAATCAATTTGGATAGAAAACTTTCACAGAAACATAGAGATGGAATGTTTGAAGTGAAGTTTCGCAAAATTGTGTTTTTTAGTTGTTTTGTTACGTTTTGTAGACGCTTTTCTTACGTCAAAAGCAGAACCATGTTGCTTTCTTATTCTGTAAAAAGGATTTTTCATTGTAGAAAATTGTCGAAACCAGAGTTTGCAGAAAAAAAATATATGCCTCAACATCTTATGATTCAAAAAACACTGCACCGTAACATAATTTGAAAACCTATATGCTTTCGAAAATAAACTCGTTTTCTTCCAAAATGTATCCTCACCAATATCTAAACACATGCAATCGTGTTTTCATTTCATAAAAATTAGTTTTACGTGATGTTTTAGATTTATCATAAATCGATTTTACTTCAGAGGAAAATAATAACCATAATTATGTATAATTCGTAATATTAAACCACTGCAAAAGCGAAGTATTGTGTAGTTGGCGAAACGACAAAAACCTGCTGGTTCCGCGGAAAAGCGTTTTCTGCAATTTGCATGTGATTTTTTTTTCGCTTTTTGACAGGTTTACAAATTGGCGACAGCTTTGACTACATAAGGAACAATAATTCATAAAGCAAACAAAAACCACCGTGGTTGTGTAGTTGTTTGAATTTTTTTGAGTTTTTATGTTTGTGTTTTTAACTGAACTTTTGTTCATTGTGTAAGAAAAGTTCAGTTAAAGCCTCGGTCTGCGGCCAAAACAATATGATTTCGACTTAAGTAAGAAGTAAGAGGTAGTTGTGCGCCTTCTATGTCTACAAGGTTTTATACACACATTTATGCTAATCGGTCATTTTTGCATTATCCATTAGTATATGATTCCCCGATGTTTGCACTTGTATCACTGACGGAACGGTCGTATGCCAAAGCCGAAAAGAACGCGCAATATGACACGGCCAATTATAGCACCCTTAAGTAAACAGTGCGCGGACCAGAAGCATGACAGCAGATTATTGGCGTAGTCAGCACAAGGACAAATGATTAATCGCTTGGATAAGCAAATTCCGAAAAACTAGCTGGCAGACATTTTTTAAAATAAAAAGCTTACCTTGCTCTGCCAGCTGTTGAAAATCCGCCCAGGAGTTGTTCAGGCAGCAGTAAATTAACTTTCAGTGTGCTGTGAAATTGAACTAGGAATATAATTGAAGCGGCAGCCAGAGATAAAGCTAAAATAACTTAGTTTTAAATATATGTATTACTTACAAGCCAGAAGACTCCAAATAACTATGC
>LNBV01010486.1:42136-54055 GCA_001513535.1 Oscheius sp. TEL-2014 | reverse complement strand
TCTCTCTCTCTCTCTCTCTCTGTCTTGTATCTCTTCTTGTCTGTATCTCTCTGTCTCTGTGGGTTTCCTGCGATTACAAGGTCCTTAAATTTGAGAAATAGTTTCGAAGTGCAAGTTCACAAGCCTTCATGATCTTCAGTTCTAGAATCCATGTATAAGAAATTCCTGGAGGATGTTGGGTTTCCTCAAAAAAGAAAAGTCGGAATCCCTTTAGAATCAGAGTTTCTCAGAGAAAATAGGGTTCGTATAATTTGGGTCTTCCCCAATAGAATACGCTTAGTACGGTTGGTATGCTTTAGAATAGCCTTAAGCAATGTTCAGGATTGATTGAGTCATGAAGACTAATACAATAACTATAACTTTCGGAAACCTTCCAGTCAAAGAGTCTGTCAGTTATCCTTGAACATTAAATGACCCGAGAATTGTAAGCCCATTGAGCTTTCAATCCATAGTCGCCAACTGAGCAAACTGTGAAATTCTGAATCGCAATTTTCTAGCTCCAGTCCACCATATTTCAAGGCGTTTAGTCGTGAAACGTAACACGCGGCATAGTTTCGGCCGCGTGTTGCACTTGTCGCTTTGCGGAACAGTGGCGGCTGGCTGGAAGGGTGCCAGCAACAGGTGCCAACCAATCTGTCAGCAATATTGATTGGATCTCTCACATTTGGAGCCAATGGGGGATTTATGGGAAAAGGGGATGGAAGGCGACAACGAGGGACTCTGAGGAACGAGATCAACAAATAAAACCAGGGTAACGAGGGAAAACAACACAAGCGCCGAGACAAGGCGACAGAAAACTCGGCGGTCGGAGAACTCGCAAGGATGGGAGGGACGGATCTTATACGTATCTCTATTTTCTTTTGGCATCTCGCTATAAACGACAAATTCTGCCTAGAAAACAATTCAAAACGTTCGCAAAGGATCTCCAAATTCTCGAATCCCAGGTCATCTCTTCAACAACAAAAAAAGGGCATGAAAACTAACACTGGAGATTCTTTGAGAGGTTTTTTTTTAAATTGATGTGGTGTCGAAGTTTTCCCACCAAATGTTTGGATTTGCACAAGACTTCATGGCTTAGGGGCACATGTGCTGATTTTCCCCATTCATTTTGGTGTTCATCAAAAGAAATGGCTGAATTCAATGGCTGAAAGATAAGATAAGCCGTATATCTCGATTTGGGTCTTGGGTGATCTAATCGTGCCGTTTGAAGCTGCATAGGGAAAAACGAAAAAAAGTCGCCAAGAGGGCCGATGATTTTCAAGAGACATTCTATGTAAATCGGAAGATCTGTGTGAAGGTGTATTGGAATATAATATTGAATTGAGAAGAACACGAGATGAGTAACTTTCCCTATTAAAAACATTTCCATGGGGTTCCACTTGTAACAGTAGTAGCAATTATGTTTTAAAAGTGAGTTCTCGAACATCTGCATAAAGAGAAAGAAAATCTGTGAGGTCTATTAGGCGCACTGAGAAGTTAAATAAGCAAGAGAAAGGATGGACAGTTAGAAAGACTGCAGTGTAACCCTCATTTATCACTGAATCGGATGATACATCTAGAATAATCCGTGTTCGTTCGGATGAAAAAGTGCTAGATGGCAGCAAATGGATGGATGGTACTACTACAGCATTGTAAATGAAGTCTGGAGGGGCGTTGGAGACAAAAAATAACAAAATCCCATCAAATGGAGTGGAGAAATCCAGCAATTCATACGAAAATGATGTACACTTCCTAAAAATTGCTTTGGAAATTGACGATGATTGTTTCTTTCAACCGTTTTCTAAACTACTTATCAGCCAAATTCACTTTACAGAATTCTTCGAAACATTGGGTTTCTAAAGAAAAAATGGATCTATTTTCATAAAAAACAAAACTAAAACAACAGATCGTGTCGGAAACCAGGTGTCGCTTGCAAAACAACGAAGTTCGCGGAATGTCGGAAGAGCGACGTCACGAGGAGCAGGTGGTCTGTCGGAGGAGACTACTGTGGGTCTGGATAACCGTGTAGGTGTGGGGTACTGTAGGTTACTGTAGCGCTTGACCGGAAGGAAATCTCCAAAGTTCGACCGCCTGCCGCCATAAAGGCGGCCGCACAAATGTTGTGTGTAATGCTCAAGTGGTGACAAGTCGAAATTTTTGCTACACCGCTGTCAATTATTGACAAGCGCTCACATGCTACCAATTGATAAATTTAGATTCAGTCGAAGGCAGAGGGAAAAGGAAGATCCAGGGGTTTTTCTTCAGAAATATATATGACTTGGATCAAAATCTTCCTGGTGGTAAAGAATTTCAGCGTGGTCGACCTAGACATGGTTCAACACATAGCCTAAATTGTTCAGTTTTCGGACCGAGGTCGCGAAAACTGAACATAATGTCTTTTTAAAAATAGCTGCTCCCATTTGTGATAATTGCCAAAAACTGACACAATTAGAGAGGAACCGACTCCCAAAAAAAACAAATGGCGGAAAGAATGAAATCAACTGCATAACCATGTCGCTATGCGCCTTCGTTTAAAAAATCTTCCGAAACTGCCACCATTTCGGCAAGGTATAGGAATTCAACTGAATCTTGCCGGCCTTAAAGTGTTCCTAAGCGATTTGTGCAAAGGTAGCTCGTAAAGAATAATAAGAGTCCGTTTTGAAGGAGCCTTAATTGGTCATAAAACGAGCAACAGGTGAAAGAGACGAGTGTCCAGTGGCCGAGGCAGTTGGTTTTTCGTTGCCGGCCCTCTCTCGACACCAACTGTCCCGGAATGTATTAATCCGCCAGCCGCAGCATACACACAGAACGTGGTCTCACAAGGAGAACCCCTTGATTTAGGCAAAATTATTAGTCATTCCGAGTTTTAGAAATGAATACTATTTGTCCATTGTAAATAAGGAACACAAATGTGAAGCTATCCCAGATTTGATTTAAGGTGCAAAGGATCATGTGGAGATCTTTGTTAGGAAAAACGGGAGGTAAAAAATAGAGACCTGGTGGAGGCACTCGAACAATTCTCTCTTTCTCAATGTCTTCACCTAGGACATTATGAGGCAAAGGCAAAGGTAGAGCAAACAAGAGGGAGACGATTGGAGAAGAGAAGAAGAGAAGATCATTTTGAGATGTGAAAAGGTTGGAAACGCTAAACTGCTAAAAGATTGTTGACGAGCCATCATAATGGTCGCTGAGCAAGTTGTGAATGTGGCTTCTTCGCGCAGATTACACCTAACTCATTTGGATCCAGGTACACTTCCTTTACACTCAAAGGTAGGGGTGCGATCGGACAGAGAAAGGAGAAGTTTCGAGACCAGGATGGCTCAAACAGTTTGAAAGTGGGAAAGAAAATGCGAAGAAGGCAAGTGAGTGGCCGTCAAAGGTGTGACCGTCTAAACGTGAATAAAGTTTAATGTTTTAGACAAACTCGTCGTTATTCTATACGAACATTCAAGCATGCCGACCAAACGATGTACATCGTTCTTATACAAGCTGCACCGATACATGAAGTCTCAGTGGCCAGCCATATACAAGGATCCTGAACTTGGCTGACAGTTCCATAAGATCAGTGCAAGGGTATGAACAGTGTTAAAATACACCCACGAACAGAAACCGACGAGCAGGGGTCGAAAAAAGCCAGGCCGGCGGCCCGCACTGTAAAAACTTAGGCTTGCTCCAGCAGGCAAACTTAACCTGATTCGTACCGTTTCAGAGCGGGCACATTTCAATCCCCGCAGACGAGAACTTATAATCAGGCTCCAGACAGCCGTCATCGAATACGGAAATCCTTATAGTATAAGGCTGGCCACACCCAATTTTGAAAAGTACTTGCACCTCGGAAGGCAAAATCGCCATGACCCAACGAAAACCTTGGAAGACAAAGCATGCACTGCCTAAGACAGTTCTAATCAGAAGCCAATCCCCCAGAATAAAGACAAATATATAACAACCCTTTACGTCGCGACGTACAACAAAAGGATAACAATAACATTCTTAACGGTTAGACTTAGCGACACGCTCGAGCTCGTCCTTCTTCTTGATGGCGTAAGAGTTGGAAGATCCCTTGGCGGCGTTGATCAGCTCGTCGGACAGGCACTCAGCAATGGTCTTGACGTTGCGGAAAGCAGACTCGCGAGCACCAGTGCAGAGGAGCCACATAGCCTTAAAATAAGAAATGAAATACATTGTGGAAAATGTTGGCTATTAAATAGACAAATAATTACCTGGTTGACACGGCGCAGAGGAGCGACGTCAACAGCCTGACGACGGACGGTACCGGCGCGACCAATACGGGTCGAGTCTTCACGGGGTCCGCTGTTGATGACGGCGTTGACCAGGACTTGCACGGGGTTCTATAAACAAATCGTTGGTAGCATGCAACAGCTTGGATCCAAAAAATTAAATTAAAGCCGATGAATGCATGTTTATCGGGTAGCTAACAAAAAAATTGCAGTGAAATTAGTGAACTTACACGCGTAAAGAAAAAATTACGATATATCTAGTTAGGAGCGTAAATTTGTCATATATTATGAAAGAAAAATCCCAAATTATAAACCAAAGAAAAAAAGAAAATTACCTCTCCGGTAAGAAGGTGGATGATCTCGAAAGAGTGCTTGACAATACGGACAGTCATGAGCTTCTTTCCGTTGTTACGTCCCTTCATCATCATGGAGTTGGCTAGACGCTCAACAATAGGGCAAGAGGCCTTGCGGAAACGCTTGGTCTAAAATAAATCCATGAAAAAAAATTACAAAAAAATTAAAACTACACTTAAAAAGACATACCTGGAAGCGAGCGCTGGAGTGGGGAAGGTACTTGGCGGACTTCTCCTTGACGGCGATGTAGTCCTGGAGAGCGATGTCAGAAACGCTGACCTCCTCAAGAGACCACTTGCCGAAGAGCTTGACCTTGAAATACAGAAAAAATATAAGAAACATTTGTACTGCAAACCTCCGGCATGTTGATGGTGGGTTCGTCCATAAGGGGAGCCTCGGTGCTCTCGACTGTTGCCCAATCGTCGGCCATTGCCTGAAACATTTAAAACTAGATACAAAACGGCGATTTAAAGAGCAAAAAACAGCCAGCGACACATAATACATCAAGAACGAGAAAAAATAATTTTGTTAGGACAGGTCGCATGATAAATGCCACCAAGAGGAAAACTATAGTTCATAAAATACTTATTAACAAATTCGTCGGAGGTTCCAAAAACGAAAGTAACGTGTACAAACGATGTTTTCCTTATCAATTTGAATAATACTCACTTTGCTTTCAAATTCAATCGAAAAACCACCGTCAACATGTTAAAAAGAAGAAAAAATCCTTTAAAAATTTAGGCCGAAAGGGAAATAACGAATTTAAAGGAGGGCGAAACCGGCAAAAATCCGAGTACTGTGAGGATTTTCGTTGCGGGACGCATTGTGTCGATTTGACGTCAGCCGACAAACGCCAGCCAATCAGCGACGACCACGGCTGCATAGCCCCGCCCCTCGCCGTTCTGTTTGCAGTCGCTGCGGAGGATCCTTTTAAGCCGGGTCATTCCATCGTCTCCGTTCCGAGATGAAGGCTTTCATCCTGTGTTTTGGTCAGTTTTTTTAAAGTTTTTTTTTTAAATTAGGTTTTTACTAATAATACTATTTAATTTTACATCACATTCATATTTACAGTGGCTGGGGCCGCTTTGGCCATGTACGATAAGAAGGACGACGTCGTGGAGCTCACGGCATCTAACTTCCAGAACAAGGTTCTCAACAGTGACGAAATCTGGGTTGTGGAGTTCTACGCTCCTTGGTAGGTTTCTTTCTTATCTACGCTGTTTATATTTAATAATAAGTGCGTATTGATATGGGTTTGTTTCAGGTGCGGACACTGCAAGAGCCTGGTTCCCGAGTACAAGAAGGTTGCTTCGGCCCTCAAGGGAGTCGTCAAGGTAGGAGCTGTCGACATGACCCAGCACCAGTCGGCTGGCGAACCCTACGGAATCCGTGGTTTCCCCACCATCAAGATCTTCGGTGCCGACAAGAAGAAGCCTTCTGATTACCAAGGTTAGTGTATGGTTTGTAAGCTACGGCATTAACCGGACTGGGCACCGGTACGTGGACTGTCACCGAATGTCGCTGTGTAAACAACGCGAGGTCACATACTTCCGTATTTACCCAAGTCGGCGATGGCAGTCAATGGCGGATTGACCATTTTTATTCTTATTATTTAGGCGCACGCACTGCCCAAGCTATCGCCGATGGCGTCCTTGCCGAAGCTAAGAAGGCCGTATCTGCCCGCCTTGGAGGAAAGAGCACTGGAGGATCGTCTGGCAGCGGAAAGCGCGGAGGCAGCACTGGCAACGATGTTGTCGAACTCACCGACGCCAACTTCGAGGAGCTCGTTCTTAACAGCAGGGACACTTGGCTCGTCGAATTCTTTGCTCCCTGGTGCGGACACTGCAAGAACCTCGAACCTCACTGGAAGGCTGCTGCCTCTGAGCTGAAGGGAAAAGTCAAGGTGAGGCATTCTTAAATCGAAATAAGGCACATATCTGGTTCAGCTTGGAGCTCTTGATGCCACCGTGCACACCCTGATTGCTAACAAATTCGGAATTCGTGGATTCCCCACTATCAAGTACTTTGCCCCTGGATCCGATGTGAGCGATGCTGCCGAGTACGACGGTGGCCGCTCGACTTCTGATATTGTTAACTGGGCCTCTGCTAAGGCTGCTGAGAACCTTCCCGCCCCTGAGGTTCTGGAGGGAGTCAGCCAGACTGTCGTCGAGGGTAAGTGTTTTATTCATTACTGAGTGGTATCTGACAAATTTCAGACTCTTGCAAAGACAAGCAGCTGTGTATCATCGCCTTCCTCCCTCACATCCTCGATTGCCAGTCCAAGTGCCGCAACGACTACTTGGCTACCCTCAAGGAGCTTAGCGAGAAGTTTAAGAAGAACGCCTGGGGGTTTGTGGCACGTTCTTCATCTTTTGTAACTCCTCGTTTAGATGGATCTGGGTCGGGGGTGGATCTCAGCCCGCCCTTGAGGAGGCTTTCGAGGTCGGAGGCTTCGGCTACCCTGCCATGGCTGCTCTCAACTCTCGCAAGATGAAGTACGCCCAGCTCAAGGGTGCCTTCAGCAAGGATGGAATCCACGAGTTCCTTCGCGATCTGTCTTATGGAAAGGGCCGCACTCAGTCCGTGAAAGGAGCTGAATTCCCCAAGATCGCCAAGAGCGAGCCTTGGGATGGAAAGGACGGACAGCTGCCCGTTGAGGAGGATATTGACCTCTCCGACATTGACCTCGACCACACCGAGTTGTAAATTTGATTGTAGGATGCACGTTTTGTTTTATTACATTTATTTATTTTCATTGCAATTCTCATGTCAACCGGGTTCTAATAATTGTTAGCATTACCCGGCCGCCCCTCCACGTGATCTGTTTGGTGGTCCAAGTTTTGGTTCCGCAGGGTGCCTTGTGCTTATGTGATATATGAACATTATTCGGTGTATTCTTTCCTACACAATTGGGTGGTTTCATGGGGTATCTGGGGGAGGAAGTACGCTCCATCGACCTTTACTGGCCTCCTTTTCGGCTGCCTCATTCCTTTTGACCTACTTCCGCCCTTGGAGAACTTTATATGCACGACGGCTTTTGTTGACAGCCTAACTGATAATTGGAGAATCAGCGGGGATTCCGTTTCCCGGGTGATCTGCCTGGCGCTTCTCTTAATCCTCCTTGGCCGTTCCTCTTCTCTCTTTGAGCACAACCTACTGTCCTCATTTATTAAATGAAATATTGCTGAGAAAGCATTAGATGAAACTCAGGTTGGGCTCGTAGTTCACATCGACTAAATTATACTACCCTACTTTGTTCAAACTCAATTCCCATTCAAAAAGGATTGAAATATCAATAAACGTCGTAGCAAATATGGGATTGCTATTGTTTTTGCTGTGGAAGCCTCGTTTGTTGTTTTCTGTCCTATAGTGAATTCACGTAAAGTTATCAGAGTCGGTTAGGGATAGATTTTACCTAGGCTATCACTTCAGAAGTTTGGCCCTGAAAGTACTCAAAGAAAAAGTCTAACGTTTAGTATATTGTGCCAGTTATGCCTCTTCACCCCCGGATGAACAATTAGATAGGTCGAAAACAGTAACTATAAAACAGTAATAAAAAGAATGTAATATCACTGCTATCATAAGAAAGAAAGATTGACATAACCAGAAACTACAGAGCAACTTGAATTTTATTGCGCGAATTGTATCTGATTCTTTTTTCTATTCCTTTTCCGGGATCTTCACAACATCCCTGAGAGGCTTCGTCTCGGTCGTCGCCTTGGCCGTGTTGCCGTCCGCCGGGTACTCGCTCATCACCATCTTGTCCTTGAACACCACCTTGCGCGGCGCCTTCTTCCCCTTGTTCTCCTTTATCTTCTCCTCCACCGGCGTCAGATTGATCACACAGGCGATCGTGTTGAGGTACACGTTGCTGTGATCGTACATCTTGTCCAGCTTCATCAGTGTCTCGAGCGCATTCGCCATGTCCACCGCAATGCTGTTCCTCAGCGACGCATAGCGGTTGCACTGTTTCTGAGCCAGTTCCCCGTCCTTCACAACAGAATCCAGATTGACGATCGTCTCCTCGTCCTCCGTCTCCACGTTGTCTCCCTCTTCCAGCCAGAACAGCACTCCCTTGTCGTTGAAGGGTCGCGAGTAGCGCGTGTTCGTCATACAGTCCTCCTCATCAAACAGGTCTTCAGGAGCCGAAATGGCCGATTCTTCCGGAAGAGGAGGAGGTGCCTACAACTCATGGATATTTCCTATTGAATGCGTCTCACCTGAGGCAGAAGGATGCTCTTGGGGACGTTCGCCTTGCCAGTCGTTTTGGCCGGTTTGTTCTTCTTCTGGTTCTGTTGCTCCGGCGCCGTCTTTCTGGCCGTGAGCACTCTCTCCTTGATTCTGAAGCACATGTTCCCTTGTTTCAAAGGATTCGTCTTACGTGATACATTTCTCGTGTTTGTGCTTTTCGTCGTGTTTCTTTCCGAACCACGTGGCGTACTTTCCACTGGGACGAATGGACATGTACTTGGCCTTCATCGCTCCAAAATTCCACTTTTCCATCGCTTTCAGCTGGTGCGACGGGAATTTCTGCAAAAATCATTATAAGTACCCCAAAACTAACTGCATCGAATTTCTGAACTGCCCATTCCCCACCTCATCGGATCTTCTGAGACGGGCTCCTTTTGTCTGCGGAAGAAGGTCCTTCAGCAGCTGTTGCTTCCTAATCTTGAGATACTCTCCTTCTTCCTTCTTAGCCTGATTCCTAAACCAACCCTTCATAAAATACTGTCTCTGTCTCTGTATCTGTCTCTCCTCTCTCTCCCTCTCTCTATTACCTCTCAGCCAGCATCTTCTGGAACATGTTCATGTTCCTCGTATCAATCTCCACCAGTCGATTGGACGCTCCCGTTTGCGGGCTGTTCCCCATCTTTTGCTGCAGCTCCGCAGTGGCCACCACTCCGTTCTTCTTCGTGTTCACCTGCTTCGACCCTTCAGCCGATCCCACAGCCGAAGCCACCGTCTCCGCCTGTGTCCTGCTGCTCATCTTGTTCGCTTCGGCCGAGGGGAGTACCGTGTGGATGCTCCCACTCTTCTCCGCCAACTTCTCCGTCTTCCTCAAACTGTTCTTCGCATCATCTTTCTTCTCCGTCTTCTTTGCGTCTTCGTTCGAAAGTCCCGTCGTGTTCTGTGTCGCTCCACTGTCTGTGGAAGTCCGTGCCCTCAGCATCTTCGTTGAATTGGGCTGCGAGATGGCGCCGAGCCGTCGGTCGCCCGACTGCCGTCGAAGAAGAAAAACTGGGAAATGAGGATGAACTCACGGCTCAAGTAACCACGTCACGGTGGTATCCACGTCACGGAATTTCACGGGTTCTCTAAAAATCCGTTAGATTAAGCTTCGAGAAAAGGCCACCTGGATTCTGCTCAATATCAAAGGTGTTTTGGTTGCTTGCGTTTTTTTCGTGCTAGGAGTTTTTGCTTAACGTTTCGATAAGTTGTTTTTAACCAGTTCTCTGAGGGACTTATATTCCTCTTTGACATATCCCACATCAAGACCGTAGAAAGTATACTGAGAAAGATAAAATGAGAGTTTTTATGGGCTCGGATGGAGAAGGTCGGATACGATCATTTCAATGGACTCCGCAAGGCAGAAAGAGAATGAGAGACATACGAAGAGAGTGAGAGAAAAAGAGAGGAGTGGGTGAGAGATATCGAGATTTATGATTACTTTTTGCTGACATTTCACTAGGTCAAGCGACATTGGACGGACTTACATAAAGACCCTAACGTTTGTTTATTCATATATGTTTAACTAAATGCCCAAAGTGTCCTAAATCGCCCACCTAACCCCTGTTTCGTTAATTGATTTATGAAACCTAATTAGGGCTTCTAAAACCGGTCGCTGTTGGTTTAATTGCGGTGTTTCTACTTCCTTCCAATTCATTGCGGCGGCCAAAGTGAATTGTGGCGGGCGGTTGTCATGATAATCAGGCGCCTGGCTACCTTGTCCACACTCGATAACTCTCGATGCTGCGTCGACACGAGGTGGAACCCGGCCGATTGCAGGTAGATCACGTAGATCACGGAGGGTTAGGATGATCCCCAAGTCGACTTTCGACACTTTGGCAGCCTCGGAGGACATCTACGATCCAACGCTCTTCCTCATTCCAGGCAGCCATAAACTCGTCGGAAACTGGAGCAATCAGGGGTTACAGGTGGAGGATTTGGGAAAAAACACATTTCAAAAAAAATCATGTAAAACTAAACTAATCATTCCCTTTCAGGATGATGGAGTATGGATTACAACGGCTGGATTCACTATATTCACAATGACGTCAGGTGGGTGTCGTTGACTATCTTTCATTTTTCGCGCGTAATTGAATTAGTTTTTGTTTGTATGGGTTTGTAGCTTAAATGCAGTGTGCCACTAAAACGCGGTGGGCCATAGGAAGTGTCTGCACTCTCTCAGTATGCTATGATATCTCGTAACCGTTGCGTCTGCGCTCTATCCATTTGTCATGTTATTTCGGGAAACCTGTTCATCAAAAGTAACTCCAACCACTGTTCTCTCCATTCTTCCTTGCACTAATCCCTGGGGGCAAATACATTTGAAATGCAGATTACATAACCGTGCAGTGGACCGGGAAGAACAAATCCATTCAATAGTTGTATCAAAATTTCCGCAAAGCAATCAGAAAACAAAAAAGTTTCTCGTTTCAGGCTTCGGTCTGCTTGAGTCTGGTCGTGTTTCATCAAAGGACGAAGTAAACATAATGGTGAAAAACGTAATAGACGTGATATTCGGAGGTCAGTTTCTCTTCTTTCTTCAAAATTTCTTTTTTAAGGGTTGGCCTACTGGATGTTTGGCTTTGGCTTCTCCTTCGGAGCTTCAGATAATCACACAAACATGTTCATAGGCACTGGAGAATATTTCTTCGACCCAGTGACTCCAGATGAGAATACGGTAGTAGGTCAAAAAAACTAATCGAAAATAGTTCAGGAAGGGTGGACCTACGCCTCTTTCATCTACCAGATGAGCTTTGCAACAACAACGTCAGCCATCGTATCCGGTAGGTGGAAAAACAACTACAAGGGGTACTGTAACACGAGTCTTTACAATACAAGATGACTTGGAACGTTTTCAGCTGGGATGGCAGAGAGGGTTCACCTGAGAGCCTACATCGTCGTGTCCTTTGTGATGACTCTAATCCATGCAGTCCCCGCCCACTGGGTCTGGTCAGATGACGGGGCCCTTTGGGCACTGGGGGTCATCGACTTTGCTGGATGCAGTGTGGTGGGTGGAATATTTTAATGCGATAAAGTTAAAGTCATAGTTTTAAGTAATTACGTATTATGCCTTCTCCCAGATACCGTAGCTTTTAAAGGCAGTATGGCAAGAAAAGGAGGT
>LNBV01010486.1:29733-42126 GCA_001513535.1 Oscheius sp. TEL-2014 | reverse complement strand
TGTCTCTCTCTCTCTCTCTCGCTCTCTCAACATCTCCTTTTTCAGCTAATTGGAAGTCAGAAGACCAGCTTGGGAGGATATGACATTTTTACGGATGAATTGGCCATTTGGCGTTCTTTATACGGTTCCTCTACTTATGGAACAGCTTTGGACAATCATCTGTATGGGTACTGCGACCTAATTATTAGAATTTACTGTTATCCGTTCAGAATCTCCGAGAATGAGAGCGACACTACGCACAGCGATCGCGGGCGCAGAACCAGGCCTCCTGTAAACAAATACCCCACGGTAGGAAAAAGAGCGTGGCAAACGTCAAGACGTTTATTCAGGGAACAACAACGGTCGTGAAAAATGTGGAGCGCCAGAGATTTAAGAAACAGGGCATGGGCTCAGGAGGAAGGGCTTCTGCACCAACATACTATCCCTTGGACAGCACAAGTAGGCAATCCACAGCTGGGTTCTATCCTGATAGAAGGGCTTTGACACTTTCCAGTAGATGGAATGGCGATGGTTGGTTACGGTTTTTGTGAAATTTGGTGGTTAAATTCAGATTCTATTAGAGAAAATCAACGTGTAAGTTACGCAACCACGGAAAGGAAACAGGGAGAGAGCGGTATGAGGAGGGCAAAGAGTGAAAGCGCTATGCTAATTGATGACAGGTAAAAATTAAATATACTTCGTAAAGTCCAAGTTCCAATTTCAAACTATTACTTATAAAAAGTGACTAAAATTTGTTTTGCGTAACGTTGGAAAACACCAGTTGCGTGACAAGAAATCCATTTCTACCCTTTAGTTGTAGTCTCGTTTGTACATGGTTATCTCGGACAAATGGCGACAGGAAACAGCTAGGCAAAAGATTTATGGACAGGCGACAAAGCGCGGAGAGGTAAAAACTTGATAACAGCCGCGCAGTGAAAACGTTAGTCGCCCCTTGTGCTGAAATCTCCGGTCAAAGCAACGATGAGCGACCAAATCTTTCAAAAAGTGCATTGAACTCGAGAATTCTTAGAAAGTAGGCAAAACACGCCAGATGCACTTTTAGCTTCAAAAATGTTCTGCTTCGTTTTGAATGCTGACATTTGCTTAGGTTGTTCACTAGTTGTGACATAGTGCAAAACTATTTTTAAAGCTTCTAATGTGAAAGAGGTCACTAGAGGTTTTTAGGGAAGAGATGATGGACTCATTGCCACGAGGCCTCAAGCGTTATCACAAGGAACAGCCCCTCTACCATCCAATTCAACATTCAAAGCCTATCTCAAGAAGGTAATACAAAAATGCAACTAAGCGCTCTCTTTAGCGTTCACGATCTCTCATTCCGAGTAGAATCACCATCCACAATGGCACGGACAAGTCTTCTGAGACCTTCCTCGGCTGCTGCAAGGTCTCTTGTTCATGGATCAATGGGTCATTTATCTCCTGCTCCAATGTCTCCTGGAAGAGATTCACTGGCTACCGATGCCAGGTACAGAAATACCAAATTTAAATTGTTTTCGCCTTAGGCCCGCATCTCCATCTCGCTATCGTTATGCCAGCCCCACATCTCCTCGAACCCGCTTTGCCGAACCAGCAGTTGTAGAAGCTCAACATCCCCATGGAGGGTTCAGCTACCTTTTCCCTTCTCAGCCCGTGATAACCAGTGTTGTCCCAAAACGAGCGATTACGCCCGAGCCAGTCACCAGACAAGTGAGTAACTTTTGAGGAATGTCTGACTCATGTCTTAGATGAACTCGTCACGGGCGACCTCCGCTCCTTTATACGCTACCGCTCACTCTCCCCTTCCAAGGGCGGTGTCACCGAATCCACGCCATGAAAGGGAAGACACCGGGTAACTACCAAAAACTAAAGTGACTTCTATTATTTTTAAGATCCCCTGTTTACACCGAAAATGGACAAGTTGTCTATATTCCAATAAATATGTCTGATGGGACAAGGGTCACGAAAACTAGGTAACTATTGCAATACAAAATAAATTATGGTTGTTTTCAGTAGAGGGATGGATTACTCCGACCATAGAAGTGATAGCAGAATGATTAGCCCGAGTATCAATGGTACATACTAATTTAATTTTTATAACTTTTCCTTTTAGGAGATGACGTCCGAGACGCTTTGAGTCGATTTGACTATTTAAACGACTACGACAACAACAGTCTACGGAAAGAGCGAGAAGTTTCTTACCACTTTTGAAGAAGAATACGTGATCTTTAATATTGAAAAAAAAGTATTTGTTAATACATAGACACAGTTTATTGACAATAATCGTGTAGAATATATAGTGTTATGATCACGAGAGAAAGAAGAAGTGAGGTTGACGGCGACGGCAGTTTCAAAAGTTCTAAAAAAATTTTTGTTGAAAAATTGTGTGAGCTCATCGACAAAAGTTCCTTTATAAGAGACGCTAAAACGTAATTCCTCTGTCAATCAGAGTCGCTTCTCTGCTAAGATTTACACAATTTAGAGTTTTCCTAAACTTTAGCAATTCAACGAAATTGTTGAGAATACCCCGTGGAAGCCTTTACCACTGCGGTAACTCGGTATTGTGATCGCCGGTGATCACTTCCGCTCGATCAGTCATCCACGGTCGTATCGGTTTTGCCCCAGGAGAGGTTTTCCTTTTCCCCATGCTCCATTTGCTGAGCGAAAGATGGATTGCCGCCCGAATGACCCTCCCCACAATCATTGCCCCAAGGTCGCAGGGGCGAATGCTCTGTCGCCTGCATCGATTGAATACATCAGGCCGTGAAGGTTATCACAATTTGCTGCGCGAAAAAAATCCCGGTAAACAGAAACAAATCGATTAACTTTTAAGAGAAAGATACCTCAGACAAAGCAGCTGTTCAAATATTACGGTAGATCTGCTGCGGAGGGTTGGCAGGTTCCGTGCTCCAAGGAGGCCAAATGAAAGTGAAGCAGCAGCACTTGATTTTACGGTACTGCACCGGACGGGGTCCGAATACATTGGGACCAGCTGGGCCAGAAGGAGCTCCATACATGGGAGGAGACAGATTGTGCACTGGTTGCTGTTGAATAGCCCGACGGGGAGAAATTCCACCTGAAAATAATAAATTAATAAGATTTCTTTAAAAAAATAATTGAAACTTCCAAAGGTAAATGTAAATAAAAATTTGACCTGATAAACTGAACAGTTTTTTAATGTATATTAAAAACCGATATTTTAAGTACGATAGCTCCAAATGGAATTTTTTAATCCTGACAAACAAAAAACGTCTTAAAAACTTAGAAATCAGAGGACAAATCAAAATTTTGTGATGCAATTATCGAAATGTGAAAGAACCTTATTGTGACGCGCAGAACTTTTGCAAAATGTCAGGCAGTGCAAAAAAAAACAAAAAAAATGTATATTTACATTACAAATACAAGACCAATGTTTGAAAAACTAAAAACCACTGATACAAAAAAAATTTAAACATAAAAGCGTTGCATATAAAATCTTAAACTTGAATTCGTCCTGTTTTCAATATACGAATGGAAAGAAAATAGTGTGTCCTTTCAAGAAAGTAGCAAACATGAAGTTAGTAAGTTAAACGCACCAGAAGTTGCTCCTCCAGCGCCTCCGTGGCTTTCGTAGTGCCAGCTCCTTTCATAACGTCCTCCTTGGGCTCCTCTAGATCCTCCTTCTCTGCGTTCACCTGCAGCCCACTCTCTCTGATAGTTGTCTCGACTGGTGTCACGTCGTGTTCCATACTCATCACCCCTCCTACAATCCATAGGAGGAGGCTCGATTCTTCGATTCCTGGTCGCATCGAATGAAAGATTCAGATTCTGTTGCTTTCTGCTAGACGCCACAGACTTTGGCGATTGACGCTGAGGAGGAGGCAGACGTCTAAAAAATATTTATAACTGTGAATACGTTTTATGTTACCTGTCATCAAAGGGAGGCTGCCTTCTGTCGATGATTTCACTGCTTCTCGCAGGTTTTCCCAGTCTCTCCATGGGAATTTCAATCTCTCGTCCTCTCGGAGTGTCCACCCAATTACGTTCCCTGTCGTAATCATAATTGCGGTCTGGTCGTTCCTGTCGTATGGGAATCGTTACTCCGCCAGGACGACGCTCCTCGAAATAAGGGTCATCGTCACGGAAAGCGTCGCGGTAGTCTAACGACCGGCTCCTGAAATCGGGCATTTAGAGAGAAAGTGCTGCTTTTGTGGAAAAATATGGCCATTAATTGTGGGTAGAATCCGGTTTTCAACATCGATTCTTACCTGGAGTTCTTGTCGATGGGTCGGGAGTAAGGGGAATAATCGGGTATAAAATCGGGATCAACCCTTGTCTGAGAGCGGGAGCGGTGCTGTGGTTCCAGTCGGAAGTCTCGTCGGCCACCAAAGTCAGGAGACCGTCGAAAGTCCGTCGACGGCCTGCCAAAGTCCATGACGGCGGCGCCCGCACGAAATTTGTTCTAATATGAAACGGGTCGCCCGTTTCGGCTAGCTGATTTACAGCGCCGTTTTCGGGGTGTGGCTCGCGAAGCGTCCAAAAACTGTGGCGTCGGGAAACGAATAGCGCCTGGCATTCCGCCGCATGTTTTCTTTGGGAAAACCCAGTGCTGGGCGGGTTTCTGCTGCCTCATTGGCGCGCCTGTACTGCTGTGAGAAAAAGAGACAGTGATGCTAGTACACGTGAATTATGGCATCTTAAAATGTTTCTTTCCACGCGGAAGACAGTTTGATCCTAGAGGAAAGCGTCAAGATTTGGCCTATAAAATGCGGATTTGCTGAGCCCTTGAGTTTGGAATGAAGTGAAAACTGTGCTTTACATTCTTTTGAAACACAGAAAAACATTCGAAAATCTGGGATGGAATCACTGTTTAATAGAAACGCAAACATTTGTTGGAATCCTATTCTTGAAGTGTTTGAGTATTATAAATTTACTCGTCATTATTGACCCTCGTTATATTTTATTTGGGTAACTGGGTTTTTGTGTACACCTACTCGGAACAACTTGAATTAGTGAAAGAAATACTAAGTTTTTAATAGAAACAACTTAGTTTTTAATAGCTATAAAAATATATAATGATAATCCAAAACCGAAACATTTTCTTCTCTTTAGACAGGAACAAATAGGGGAAAATTATACTGAGAAGTGAGTGATATAGTCAAGAATCAAAGAATTTCGAGAAATGCACCAAACAAACCCCAATTGCTCGTTATTCTCATCAAGCAATGCGAATTTTAGAAGCTTTAGAATGCTAAAATAAAACAACCTAAATGACATTTATTGAATAGTTGGTTTATGAGAATTTGTTGCTAATTGTTTGAAATCTGAAACTTTGAAATTGAAATTTGAAAAGTATGCAAAATTTGGCTGTAAGAGTAGAAAAGCATCTGTAGCTATATCAGCAAAAAACCACGTAAATGGTTTAGAATATATTTATAGTACACTGACATTACACTTGACAAATATGCATGCTTCACTTGTATGTTGTGAGTCGTGTGCCACTGCGCGGTCAGTGCATCGTTTTCCGCAATGTGGTATTAAGTAAATATCCGTCGCTCCATCTGACACCCCACTTTTTTGCTGCTCCGCCGATGTTCGTGAGCCTGACAGGGAAGCGTGGCGCCTGTCAACGCCGAACTGTTTTCCCAACTCGGAAAGTCTTCCCTCAGTGTTCCTATGAGGCTCTTCGTCCTGCTGGTCGTTCTTCAATACTCGGCCGCCATATGGCTTCCATTTGTGGGTTTCCCTCTTTATTAGTCCAATATCCAGACATTCAGGCAAACTTGGATTCAATGTTCGCCACGTTGAAAGAAGTGACCTTGGGTGAGAATATGCAGGAACCAGAACGCGAGTACGGAATATTTTCTTATGCTAAGGGTTAGACTGCAGAGTATAGGTAGTTCATCTGAATTTTAGCCGGCTTGGACTTGATGGCTCAGTTTAAGAAATATCTTACTGGTTCAATTTCTGGTGAAGAATCTCGGCATCTTGCTAATGGAATTCGTCAATTTTTCAATGTTACAACTACAAGTAAGTTACGAAAACATTCTGAACAGTCCTGATCCCTCCAAGTCACCAAAGCCAACTATCATTTTTGTCCAAAAGACAGAAAGATTTTTAGGCAACTTTTAAAGGCTTTCTATTCTTGGGAGAAACAAGTCAAACTGGCAAATATATTAACAATTAAATGCGTTTATGGAAGAGTCCAGCCTCAACTAAGCATGGGATCTGTAAAAATCAAACAGAAGAGTGGTATAGAAAGCAAAATTCAAGTTTCATGAGAAGCTATCTAGTACCTTCATTTAACGCAAAGAAGAACATTGGCAAAGCAAATAATAACACAGTGATGTTTTTCAGTTTGAAAAAATTCAAATTAGTGTCACTTACCAGCACCCACAAACGACCTTGATCCGAATTGTTTAGAAATTCATATTTTGTTCAAACAGAACTTTTTAACAAATACGTTTTTTTCGTTCTATTTCTTCCAGGTTAAGGCAAATGCTCGATTTCTGCTGTTTTTTGAATTGCCTAGTAAACGCTTGCTTTTCATCAAACCTCGTTAGCTACTGTTTTCAAACTTTTCAAAGAGAGCACATTATCACAATTGCTTGATTTATTCAAATATTATAAACATTTCAGCTACTCCCGCCACACCAAGATTTATTCCAACTCTAATTCCGATTGAACCCGGGCACACATTCACAAGGCCTTATACAATGTCCTACACACCGCGATCTGAACAACTGTGGCAAACACCTCCAAGAACCACTCCCAGAACTACTTCTACTTCAACCACTACAACAACTACCGCTACGACTACTACAAGTCCAACAACAACCTTCACCCTTCCAGTCGCTTTCCCGGAAAAAATAACTAGGGAAACAGTGCCAATTCCAAGGCACACAACATATAGTCCTGTCAAAATTTGGCCAACTACACGAGTTTCAACGACTACAACATCCAGCGTTCCCAGATTTACATGGGTCCCCATACATCCCAATGTTGAGAGGTAAGCGCTGATTGAAACCACAAACTATTTACGTTTCAGCACGACATCTGTGCCTTCTACGACCACAACTGAAGATTTCATTATTGAAACCACAACTAAAGACAATATCCCAGCTATAATCAAGGTGTTTTTGAATAGTACATTACAACATGCCTTTTAGGAGAGAAGACTTACGCGCCCTGCTCTGAAGACGACAACACGTATGACTTTTAGTGGAACTCCTATTGAAGTGTGCCGTATGAAAAGAAAGAGACACCAGAATTTAACTGAAATTTAGGTCCTGGAAGCCGTTGCCGTCTGTCCCTTCGTAGTTTTGAGACCGTAGATCCAGCGCTGCAATATGCTTACAGCCACTCGACCACAATCGACGACTCTCTCCAAAACTTGTTGAGGGTATGCTTAATTTCTAGTTTAGTCTTAAGTTCCTACATAAGACCCAGTGAAAACACTAAAACATTTTAAAACGTCTACTGTTACAGTATGTAGTTTACTGAAAAGTTTCCTGAAAGCAACGAATGCCATTTAAAATAAGAGATGTTTTAGACAAATAACTAAAAAAAACCCTAATTTATTTGGTCGGAGATTAGGTTTTTATATCTACTTGCTACATAAGAACAGGACAGAAAATCTTGCTTAACATTTTTGTGCATTTTCATCTTTAAAGCTATCAAAACTCCTCTAATGTTGTAACTTTTTTAGGATACCCAAGCGGCCACCTATCCAGCACCTCTGAGTTGGCGTGAGAGCGTAACTCCTGAAGTCGTTCAGCTAGCCCAGTCAGTTATGACCGTCTATCGACCTTCTCGCTGTCTTGTTGTTGGTCAGTTCTATACATGTAACCCCGTGTATTATTCTATTTAGGAGTCTTCACCGGTCTTGGTTTACTTGGAATCGCTGAATATGTCGACTCACGGGGCATTGTTGTTGGCTTAGAGCACCCTGAGTACTCCCATTTCTGGGAAAATGTCGGCTTAAAACACGCTAAAAAGGTCAATCTTAGTTGCACACTGCAATCTCTTTTCTTCAGATGTCAATGGGACATATGTCGAGAATTCAAGTGAGGTCTGCAGAAGAAATCGAAAGGGCACTGCCAAGATTAGCTGCAACTGACCCAAACACATTCGATTTCATCTTTTTGGTAAATTGTTATTCACTTTGTTTGACTTGTTCAGGATGACTTCAAACGGACAAACTACATGGATGATTATGAGAACTCAGTCCGCCTGCTAAGGAGTGGAGGTCTTCTGATGATCAACAGAGTAAATTCAATGATGAACAAGTTAGAAAAAAGTTTTAGGCGTTCAACGGAGGTGGTGTACTTTCCGGCGCGGAATATATGACTCCAGAGGATAGCGTAGTCAGAGACCTGAATTTAAGAATAAAACAGGATGGACGGGTCAGTTTTAGTTTTTTTGTCTTGACATATAAAACATATAAAACAAACACAGAAAAGTAGGTTCAACATTTACGTTACGCAAAAATAAGAAAAGTCTGCCAAATTACATTGTAGAGCATGGTCAAGTTTTTTTAAGTTCATCTTAGCTAACGTTCAAACAACACCTCTTTTGCATTTCCATGAGCTTTGAAACCGTCATTCATTTTCATTTGCGGGATTTTTTTAAAGGATTTCCGTTGGTTGCGGTAGCAGCGCAACAAAAACATTCAACAAAAAATTCTGATACATGCACCCATTATTTCCCCAAAACCGGCCATGGGGAACTTTTGATTAAAAGTTGCCGCCTACATGAGTGGTCCCAGGCCACCTTGATGAACGGCCGAAGGCCGCTTAATATGAGCGAACCCCAAGCTGCCAAAAACCGCCCCTACAAGTTAAAGACCACATCTTCTGTTTTACAATATGAACAACTTACTTTGTGACGAATGCATTTCTTGAAACACATGAATCACAAGTTCATTTCAACCACACATCATAAAACCATCTCTTTTTAGTTACCGCAAGCAATCAGTTCCGCAATGAATCACAAAACGTGATGACATTCGGAAGAGAGTTTTTCGTTTAAAGACAAACCAAACCATCATTTCTTACATATTTTTTTTAATTTTTGTTTTTAACAGGAAGTGAATTAACGTTAATTCTGGATTTACACACTCTAATCCCACTAAACCTTAAGCAGTTACATGACGAGTTGGTGAATCAGATAATAGACGTAATCATTATGTACTATAACATTTTCCATTTAATGTTTCAGGTTCGTGCTTCATTGCTCCCTCATGGGGACGGTACATGGATTATTGCCAAGAAATGATGTTAGGTTTTCACTTTGTGTCACCCGCCAGCTACTGGTGTTTTATGGAACTTTGCTCTTTCATATGAATAAAATGTGTTCCTTGTACTTTTCTCGAGTTTTGTTGGAAAAGCCAAGATTCGATCTTTTCATTGACTTTCTTTACTAGTTAGTTTATTCTTCATAAGAACAAGCTGTTGAGTTAATGGAGAACATGTGCTACAGTTAATGTGAAAAAAACAAGAACACGTACATTAGATTAACCTATTTAGCTAAGGTAAAAGAAAAGATTCAATTTGATTTCTCTTGATCAATTTTTTGCCTTTGTAGTTCCAATTATGCAACTCTTCAGATCTTTTTCCAACCTTTTCAAGTACACTCTGCACTCAATGAGCAGGCTTATCTAAATGAACTGACGAAGAAATCTGTGTGTGAGTGCGAAATCTGGAAATCGCCACAGAGCGGCTCACGGAGATCGCCGATTTCTTTGCGTGACTTCGCTCTTCGTCATTTTCCTCGAATTCTTCTTCTATTGAACTTTGCGCCTTGTCTGCAACTAACTCGATGAATAAAAATTCCAAAAGTCGCAGATTTATTAACGTTTGATTTCATCATAAATGGGCCCCTAATCTTATCAGTTTAATTGAAAAGAATAAGCGAAAAACAGAGGCGTCACGAATATTACAACATAGAATGGAACTATATTTGGGTGAACACTTTGACCCATGCACTTGAAGTGGTCAAAAATAGACAAGACTGATGTATTATATACCGAGCTTTGTTTCTTTGAAAACCAGTCTGGGACTTTCGCAGCCACGCCTAAACATCATCTGTTTGCGACATAGCCAGGGCACGGTACATCGGAAAATCGATGACAAGGGCGAATGCACTCGACGGTCTCTTGATCCTTCCCCCGTCAGGAGCACAGATGGTTCTGATTTCCCTCCCCCTTTCACTCGCAGCAGTTGTTGAAACGTTATCTTATCGAAACCACTTGAAAAGCTTCATTTCCTTATCATTGCCCCTCCACTCCCTCTGTCGAAAGAGGCGGAAGTCAGACCACAATAGAGGACCAAGCTATGCAAAGTGCGTTCTGATAGTGGAGGTCGTTGTGCTCATGTTTTACGAGTCTAGCGCCTCGTTATCGCGCTACTCCGAACGTTCGGCGTCATCTCAGTCAAAAGTTTCTCTGATTTCTCGCACTCTAGCAAGCCGACCACACGCAAAAAACACCTCCGCAGAGAGCCTGGCGAACGGAATGCATAGCCCCCGCTGTCGCCGGAAAATCACCTGCTTACACCCTTAATTTGTCGCATTTTGTATACACCAATTCGAGGTAAAAATAAACCACCCGACGAAGTGTAGCCAGTGTAATTACAATTTTTGGGATATTTAAGCATTTTGGTACCAAAGTTCGAATTTCTTGGTTTTTCATCAAAAAAGAGGTCAAAACGCAGTAATGAGCCTATTGCAATATGTATAATGGGTGTATTTTCTGAACGCCAGCTCTAATTGGTTAAGTGCGCCGTCATAATAAACTGGAAAGTACAAAGATTCAGACGTCAGCTGCACTCGTTCAAAAGAAGTATTCGGGATAGCTGCTTGGCTTTGAAATCTATGCAAGGTCCAGACGTCATAGTCCTTTGAAAGAAAGGTGGACAATAGTAAAGAAATTGTTAAACCCTTATTGAACATGGAATTCAAACAACATATTGCACTTATAAACTTACACTCAAGAACGTTCACATTAAATTTTTTTCGAGCTTGTTTGAGTTTTACACCTAAATTGGATCAATTTCGCAAAGACTTTTAGTTGTTTACTACATGTTTTGTTGCAAACATAGTGCAAAAATAACTGAGTGTACTCCCGAACCCAGTTTCTCCAACCTACAGTACAATGATGCAATGGAACCGAACCGTAGGACATGTGAGAATCACGCCGAATGGAGTTTTATCGATAGGCAAACCACTTCTTGTCTGGGGTCGCAGTCACATGACATTTTCGGGAATGCCACCCATGTAGGAACAGCTCAAGAAGGGGAGTCCAACAACGCCATTCGGCCTTCAAACAGAAGAACTTCCTCTGAAACAAGAGAATGCCCTTTTAATGATTCCGTTCATTTCGCACTTGGATAGTCCCGCCCCTTTTGTAATCCTTTTCGAGAAATGCCAGGTGACGGCGTGTCTATCGTTTCGGTTATTACGCCCGTAATCCCGGTCTAGTCTCTCCTGTCCATATTAGTGTAATCCCTGCACGTACATGAATCATTGGCCTTGTTCGTTTGTATTGACAGATTTCTCTTCCCAACTCTTGAAAAGTTTTTCAGAGAGATGTAATTAAGATGTTGTTGTTTTTAAGCTAAAACTACGAAAAAAGTTTTCCCAAAATTCTAAAGACGCACTTGAATTTTGGCAAAAAGCCAATTGAATAGTAATGGTTTTTAATCAGCAAATGACCAATTTCCCTTCCAATCACTGTCGTAAATGACTGTTTTCTGTACCAAGATGGTCTCTCGCTTTTGTGTTCCTTGAACCCCAGTCCTTTCAATGTGATTCCCGCGCCCAACCCGACAATTGTTTAAATAATAAAAAACATTGCCGCCCCTGTCCGCGAAAGGCGCACAGATCATACCGGGACAGACATGGGAGTGCGGAAGGTCTCGTCTCTTTGTTTTTCCCTTACAACTACTGTAACACAACCTTTCTTTTAGGAAATTCTCCTCAATTATTATGCGGAGGCAGTGAGAATTCTTTTAAAGCCGACCTGTTCCTTCCATTACATTTTGCCAGCACAACATCGCCCTCGGATTTGGCAATTTGTCATCTTTCGCTCATTTCTGGAACCAGTTTTGGTGGGTTTTTGTTCCCTTCGAAGGGTTTTATTAATATCCTCTGATGAACTGGAACTGTCTTCAAAATCCGCGTGGAACGTTAGCAAACGAAGAACGAAAATCAATGTGTGGGTGGGCAAAACTTTTCCGGCCGGGTCCAAGAAAGACAGTCGGCGGTTCCATGGACGCGTTATCAAGCATCGCAAAGTGCTTTGTCACTGAAAGTTGATTCGCTTCGCCTTACCAACCACAGATCTCCATTCTCAATGGACCCCTTTCTGTTTGAAAATTAGTCATTAAAACGATTTAGCCAGCAATCAGATTAGTAGGTCAAATTTTAAGTATTCATGTTAAT